>JAQQZX010000017.1:9143727-9165421 GCA_030068355.1 Notoglanidium maculatum
CTACCAGTCAAAAGTTTTTTATTAATTAATGTAATTAACAATTAATAAGTAATCACTTAATTAACAAAAAGTGCTAAGATAGTTGAAAGCTCTGAACCAAGTGCTACTCTCAACCATTTTCCTGGGTGTTGTATAAAACCTTTGAGTTGAATCTCCTAGTCATTATTATATAATGCCATCATAACATGAACATGCATTTTTATATATATATATATATATATATATATATATATATATATATATAGACACACAACAACACTGAATTCTAATAAAAGCAACTGTGGTCTTTTTTAGCACCCATTGTTTTTTGTTTTTTTTATGTAGGCACTGTGACAGTGTTGTTGCACTGTACAGCCCTATGACTGATTCTAAGTTTGTAAGTTTGAGTTTAAGGAAAATGTGCATGTGTTCATTACCAGAATGCAGATGGGATGTTGACACTACAGGAGTTTCAAGAGGGCTCTAAGGCAGATCCTTCCATTGTACAGGCGCTGTCACTCTATGATGGCCTTGTGTAGCCAGACCTCAACATGGCACACAGTGAGTATCCATTTCTCTCTCTCCAGCTATTCACTGTTTACCGGGACAATGATACGGATCTGAGACTTCTTTTAGAAACACAAGCCTTTAAATAGCATTGCTATGAACTCCATTTTTTGCCGTACATTAGAGTGGTGCTGTGCTGCGGCATCACAGCTCCAGGGGCACAGAGTCGGTGCTGAACTCGGGTTATTGTCTGTGTGGAGTTGTGCATGCTCTCCCTGTGTCTGTGTGGGTTTCCGCTGAGTTCTCTGGCTTTCCTCTGATATACTGGTAGGTGGATTGGCTGCTCTAAATTGCCCCCAGGTGTGAATGTGTGTGTGAACGTGTGTGCGCATGGTGCTCTCTGATGGACTGGCAACCCACACTGTTTACAACAAAAACAGCAACTGGGCAAACACAACTAAACTAAAAATGGATGCTTGTGAAGAACAGAATGAAAATAGAACCCTATGAATCATTTCTCTGTTTATGCTGTATTATATTATGCAGACATTTTAATAGGAACAGCTGCTCATTCATGCATTTATCCAAGCAACCAATCGTATGGCAGCACCACAGTACATTAAATCATGCAGATACAGGTCAGGAGTTTCAGGTAATGTTCACGTCAGATGTCATCTCGGTGACGTTTGACCATGGCATGGTTGTTGATGCCTGAGCATTTCAGAACCTCTTGAGAATTTCTTTAGAGTTTATATAGAAAGTTCACTAGGCAATGTTCTTCTGTTCAGGTTCCATCACTGAGATCACTATTCTGATGTTTGATCAACATTAACTGAAGCTATGAACCTGTATCTGCATTTATGCGTAGCTTTGCTGCCACATGTTTGGCTAGTGAGTGTATATATATTAGCAATTTTGTTCTTAAAACAGATGTTTCTTGTTCACTGCTATTTTGTCTACTCGCAGGCCAAAACAACAATCCATTTTTTGCCATCCTGCTTGCTCTGTGAGAGAAGCTGAGGTGTTCCTTGCTTTCCCACTCTTGCTTGGACCTTGTACTGCATTGGTGCATCGTGGGGGATGCTTGTGGATACGGCTCAGCTGTCAATTATTCATCTGCGTAGTCAAAGAAAACACAGGTCAAGACAACATCACAGATTGTGCCATCTTCTGCAGATTTATTCTCAAGATTCTTGTGAATATGATGAATTAAATCATTTCCTTTAAAGGAGAGAGAAGCTCCCATGCATGAGCAGCGCGCATATAAAAATCAGTATATTACTGAAGACCAGTAGACCCGACCATTTTATTTTGTTCACTGGAGCGAGATGAAGATATTCAGACGCACCAAACTCTTGAGGGGCCTCCAAACAGGACAACATCCACAGACTTTTCGTATAAATATATAATAAATGAATAAAACTTTAAACTGTGTTATTGAATTGTAGATTATGGACAATGACATGAAAGGCTGTGATTCACTGGACCTTAGGCCAGTCTTTTTGAAGATCAAGTGGAAGTGTATTATATTTGGTTTCATGTATGCAAACATGCACCCAGTATTTAATGACCTATTTATTTAATAGTTTTAAATTGTTCTGATCACATTTGTGGTGTAAATTCCTGCTGCAACCCGTGCTGCTCTTGTGACGCTTCTGTGATCATACTGGGGCGTGTGATGTGCGTTAAACACTGATCTAGTGATGTATCGTTTCTCCTGCTAAACCTAGCATATTATGAACCTAGAAAGGTGACAGAGGGAGTATTGTTAAGCCTTGGCTTTTATGCCTCAAAAGGAAGTGTTACTCATTTACACCATTTTTTAAGTTTTCAGATCACTACGTTTTTCTTAATATATATATATATATAGTGTATTTTGAAAACTTTAATCTGCTTATTTGACTCCGATACTTTTTTCTTCATTTCACTTCACTTTTCCACTTGCTTAAAGGTGGCATATTATACCCCTTTTCTACAAATTGACAAAAGTCCCTCGGGTCAAAATTCCACAAGGGTAAAGCACCACAGCATCCTTCTCATCCTGCCAAAACAGCCCTGCTCAGAGCGGCCGATTTGAGTGCCTGTTCCTTTAAATGATAATGAGCCACTGCTCATCCCACCCCCTTCTTCCATCGGTTAATCAGGAAGCACTTTCCTCATGAATATTCATGAGCTTTCCCCTGCTGCTGAAGCCGCAAGTGGAGATACTAGTATCATTCTAATCAGCTCCCTTTGTGACATAGTAAGGGGAGCCAAATCTGAACAGCTTATTGAAACCCGTTTTCTGAAATAGGCTGCCCAAAAGAAATTCACTGGGTTGCTTTATTTCTGAGTTTGTGGGTTGGTACTCCGGACACCCAAATGTATGTTCACAAGCACGTGAAAAGGTGAGTTTTTCATAATATGTCCCCTTTAACAGACATTTGTGATCTACTGGAAGCTAATTTTGGCTCGGTAAACTCATTTCTGAGTAACAATAGATAAAGCAGTGTTTACATCACATCCACATGACGTTATTTTACAGCATGGAGAAGTATGGCAGCCAGAAGCTTCGCATCGCTCTGTACAGAATAACATCATGAGCTGTTACGGTCTATATTATGTTATCTATGGTACTAACAAATCAGAAATCAAAAAGTACTGTGTATAACAGGACAGTATTTGAATATGCAGCACATTGTACAGCATGAAATTGTAAAGTAAGTATTCATTCGCTGTCCGTCTAAACAAACTGCTGACATTTCTGTTAATGTGGAAGGAAACAGTTCAAGTGTCTTTACTTGGATGTAGTGATACTTGAACTGTATTATGTACAAATATATTTTATATGCTGTAGACTTTGACATAGGAAAACCCCATTTAAGTTAAGGTTAATTATGTTAAGGACTGTATTGTTTTATTATTAAGTTTTGAGGTTACATTTTTATCATTTGTACATTGGGGAAAAACTGTAAGATTAAAAAAAAGTCATAAAGGGCAGCTTTTAATGCATAAAACAACCCATCTTTAAGAACTCGGCGCTGAAAGCTGTATTGCTAACACGGTCGATTTTGTGAATGCGCTCACATCATACAGTATGTGTTACATGTGTTACTGGAGTTCCTGAATAAATCAAAATGGTTTTAAAACAGAGCTCTGGGTCTTTTACAGAGGGAGCTAAACTGAGATTAATAAAGCTATCCCCTAATTAGCAAGCGATCTTGAAATATGATGTAGTTAGCAGTAAGGCTGAGCGATATGATGTTATAGCATTAAAATTGTATTAAACTATGCCACTATGCACTTACCCAAGTATTACAAGTTTGGTTTTTGTTAACACCGTTACAACACTGACAGACTCTGGGTTAGATGTACACAAGTCAGGAGACACTTAGCTTAAAGTGTGTCTGAAATGAACAATAATATGTTTTTTTTTTTAATTCTTATTAAATATTATCATACTATCATGGAAGTACAAGTAACTGGTGTGGAGGGTATTAAAGTGGATGATATTCCAATTGATTTGCTAAGTGTTTAAGTAATAAAACTCAACAAGCTGCTATAGAGCAGTCGAAGTAGGGAGCCATTACTACCCCAAGAGTTATTCCTCTTATACCACAGCAATTTGCTGGCATAAGACATAAAAAAACACAGATTATCATATTGCCAAGAAGTCTTCTGTCCTGAAGAGAGGAAAACGTACTGATGCTTAAGCACTGACACCGGAGACTCCTTCCATAAATGTTAGACATCTCTGTATAGAAGGCTTTACCTTATATATGATTATACATTTGTTAAATAACAGATTTTTTAAACCCTTTTGTCAAATGTTTAGTGGCTATTGGCTCTTATAAAAGTGTAGACACTTAGGGCTTTAGGTTTTCACAAGTATTTTTTACCTACAAACATATGGTGTTTTACAGTCAAAAAAGCTTTAGTAGTGCTGTCTGTTTTATCTCTGTACTAATGTTATTGTTTGGCCAGCAGGTGGCTAAACCCAGTCCTGTTACTCTACACACAGAAAGCCAAGTGTCCTGACTTGTTGCAAAAAATAATTGTCTTGTCTGATTGAAATGAATCTGATTGAAAATGCTTTTGTTTTTTTGTTTTTTTGCCCTGGCAGCACCCACGACCTCATTTTCAGAACGCTTTTCTCAAGCGTTTATTGTTGCTAGGTAACAGAAAGCATCTAGCACTTCTGCATTCCTTCATTAGGAACATCAAGTCTCTACTTAAGAAAGGTGCGCTAAAACAATGGAAAGGGTTTTCAGCAACAGCCGAGATCAGTTTCACCTCCATCATTATTGACAATGATGCTATCGTAATAGCCCTCCTTGGTCGGTGAGAGAGAAGGGACATTGACAAGTTCGGTGGTGTTTCAAAAGTTTCAGCTGAAAGCCCCTGAGTGCAGTGAGAGAAAAAAGGAACTGCTGAGGACATTTTTGGGCAGAGGACGCTTAGCGCTGTCAATGCTGAACTTCATAGGTTTTATACAGAAAACTGATGCCGCTGTCACAAAAACCACATTTGGTGGAAGTCGATTTCCATCCACTTGCAGAATAGTATACCAGTGTACTGCAAGAAAGGGTTAATCAAGATCTTCTGTCCAGTCAGAATCAAGAACATTGCTCTGGTACAACTGGCTTTACAGAATGAGTTCCTTCGTATAAAACTGTCTCCTGAAACATCTTTAAATTTGCCAGTATCACAAAAGTCCCATTACGCACAACACTGGCAGTCCAGGAAAATAGCTCAATTCCATGATAAACCACGACAGCACCGCCTATAAAACTCTGAGCACACACATGGCACTAATTTGCCCAACATTTATTATATCAAACAGAATATGCAATTAGTCGCACTTCCCATTTCACCATCTTTCTTGCACTGACTTCCCACCTTTTGCATGATCCTCCAACAAATACATATGGGTGAAGAGGAGAATTATTATTATTATTGTGCCTAAAAATAGGTGCAAACAGCTTAGCACATCTGGCCCTGTGGTGTTCGTCACATTATCAAGATATTGAATGTTAATTTTTCTCTAACCAACCATTTTAGTTTGATCTTGCTCTTTGTTAAATGTTTTCCTATTATAAATGAAAAACAAAATCCTTTTTTTCAATGTAACACAATTGTTTTCCTGGCATTTTGCAACAAACAAGCAGAACTGTGTACCGGGATGCATATTGTGTATCATGAAATGATATTTTTGACTTATCATCCACTTCTAGTTAGCATCTATACCTGTATACGTTAGCAGTTTGCAAACTGTGACATGCTGCATTCACAATACTGTGCTGAAGAATCTAAGGCTCTTTAGCATAGTAAAGTGAGAGCAACCCTGTCTATAATCCGTTTACTCCGTGTGTCACATGGCTAATTAAATCAAACCTCATTTCTCACCACCTCTCTTAAGTTGGTGTGATGAGGATTGGAAGCATGGCTGTTCCACACGCTGTTCGAAATGTAATTGGTAATTATGCATTTTGCTCTCATGTTCTGATGTAACAGATGGAGGGGTTCAATACTGTTTGATTGAATCCAAAGGAATTTCACAAGCCAAATATAAAACAGTAGTTTGAAGAATGGCTTATGGCTAAACTGGTACTGATATTACATGATACAATGTTATCTTTAAAATTAGACAATAGTATGTCATAGGGAGAAAAAAGAAAAGCAGGTCTATTTTGAAGCAGATCACTTTTTTCCTGAGCACAGCACAGACTCATGTTAGAGGTGTGAAGTTTGAAGCCTCTTAAGAGAAGATCAGAGTCAAAATACAATTAGGAACACTTGTACACCTAGTAATTAATGTAATTATGGCAGCAGGGCAGTGCCTAAACTCATGCAGATAAGCAGCTTTGGGTAATGTTCACATCAACCGTCAGAGGAAACCATAAGGAAAAAATGTGATCTTGGCAACTTTGACTGTGGCATGATTGGTGTTGCCAGTCAGACTGGTTTGAGTGCTGATCTCCTGGGATTTTCACACACAACAGTCTCTAGAGTTTACTCAGAATGGTGCAATAAAGCAAAACCATCCGGTGAGAAGCAGTTCTGCAGACAATGACTTGTTGATGAAAGAGGTCAAGTGAGAATGGAGACTGTTTCCAGTTAGCATCTATACCGTTCCAGTTTCCAACATCTTGCGGACTCCATGCCACAAGGAATTGAGGCTGTTTCGAGAGCAAAGGGTGTTAGTATTCTCTTCTCACTAAAGTGCTCAGTAAGTGTATATCACAAGCTAAACATTTCTCAGGACTGCCAGAAAACCACTCTTGCAGCCCTGACACCTCACTTTGTCAAGTGTCAAAGTGACAGGAAATGACTTTGATTTCCTCAGGATTTGATTTCTGCCTCACTTGTAACTTGTTTTTGCGTAATTGTATCTGCTAAATGAGTAAATAGGAGTTCAATTGGTTTAGAAAAGAACTAGCAGGAAAATGGTATGAATGTCTCATTACTATTACTTACTGCTATTTTAAATTTTTTTTTTTTTTGTATTGTGAGCTCAGAGGCAGGAGATGACATGCTGGATCCAGGTGCAAACCAGTGAGTTTATTAAGAAACAAAAGAAAAGTGCAGTGCAATAACCTGGCAAGTGTCCTGTGCGTGCGGGGAATTAGTCCGTGAAGGGGAAAAGAGGAAGTGTAGGCATGCTCCAAGGCTGGGTAAATCCTCGCCAAATCCCGAGCCGACGTCGAGGGGAGGGCGGTGGTGAACCGCGGGGAGGACGGTGACACAATGCGGCACTCAGTTCGGTTAGCGGCGGTCCGTCACTCGAGCCCATGCTCACGGCGAATCTGGAGGTCATCAGGAGAGAAACAGAAAGACACAGGTATGTGTTAGTGCTCTTGCCCTGATCTTACTCTCCCACACTTCGATTCCTCCTCCCATTTCGCATACTGAACGATGGAGTGTTGGGAAAAAAAAAGTTATTTTCTAAGACAGCTGTACTGGTTGCTATTTAAATCACAGGTTTATAATTAATGTGCTTGATCTAATATGATATAATTTCTGTATAACATCAATTTCCAGAGGATACTCTGCAATCTAATGACAGATGACATGAAATGATGGTGATCTGGATGTATGTCAAGATTAGTGATAGCAATCTATGATTACTCTTGGCTTTTGCTTTAAAAGGGGTTGTACCAGTAAATGTACATCGTGATGGGCCCTCCCCTTTCCAATATGGAGGATTTCATACTGCTAGTAGCCATGGGAAATCCTGCTCTGCTACTACTGCTAATGGTTGTCCAAGAGGGTGGATGTTCCTCAGCTTGTTAAATTTAGATTTAACATTTAGATTTGGATTTACCATTTAGAATTAACATTTACCATTAAGATTTTGATTTAACATTAACATTTAACATTTAGATTTAACACTTATAAAGCAAGAACTAATCTAAGGAAGCTTAACACTGTTTTTAGAATGAATTTATCTTTAAATGTATGAACATTTTGCTAAATGACGGAAAAATGACGCCTATAAAAACAGTTTTTACAAATGCGCCTCGTAGATAAACCATAAGTTGGCATTTAAACAGTATCTTTAATAGAACGCATGCGGGCACTGTGTAGAGCAGTAACATCAAGCTGGAGCAGTAAAAATAAGCACGGCAAGTTGCAGTGAGTTGCGCACCTGCAAAGATAACTTTAGAGAAACTTTTGAATGTGACAGCACATCAGTTGTGCAAGCACCGAGCATTGCACACTTCTGGTCTACACTTTGCTCATGAATTAGGGTGCAATTCATGGCACCCTGCGCTCATTTTATGACTACGCTTGCTGATTCTCGGGTCGGCCACCTCACACGCTCTATTAAAGAAAACTCTGCTATTATTGCTAGCAGCACATGGCAGCAATTAACACAAACAGAGCCAAATAAAATGTTCCATATTGCCTATGATTGATTATTACTAAGGAGATTGTTATTAATAATTTCCATATCAGCATCAGTATCGTTGAATACCAAAATGTGCTCATCTTGATACTTGGTATAAAACTACTTATAAATGTGTAAAGGTATGGCACATTTTTCACATAATCCTTGACAAACTGCTGTAGTGTAAGAGAAATAAAACACTTCTCTTGTGCTCTTATTGGAAAATCATCAAAATAATCACCTTTGAATGGCACATCATTGTCGCCTATTTTCATATCCTGCCCGACCCATCCCGGTGTCCTACTCCTGGTTGGAGTCATAAATTGGAAACCACTTGTTTCTGTTAAATACGGCACCATATAAACCGCCTCTACATACTCCTAGAACTGTGATGATGCCGTTGGACTGCTGTTGACATGAGCGGTTCTGCTACAATGGCATAGGACTCTAATCGAATCACCGTGAACAGTCTTGCACTTTAAACCTGACCCTAGTATTAAGTGTATTAGTTGTAATTGAACTATCCAGTGTGACCCAAATGAGGATGGGATCCCTTTTGAGTCTGGTTCCTCTCAAGGTTTCTTCCTTCTGCCATCTCAGGGAGTTTTTCCTTGCCTCCGTCACCACAGGCTTGCTCATTAGGGATATATATATATAGATAAATGTATAGATTTATGAGTTTATATACTTTTGTGAAGCTGCTTTGTGACAATGTCTGTTGTTAAAAGCGCTATACAAATAAAAATGGATTGAATTGAATATCATCGCACAGTCCATCGAGTTTTATTTTTTTACATATCTCACAATGTATCAAAACAACCCTGCATATTCAAACCGAAGAATGTCACAAACTCAACTCCGCAAGTTTCTTGCTTGTAGTCTACTGTGATCCATGGTCTCTGCCTTCATGGCCATCTGCTTTTCAGGCTGATTGTGAAACTGTCTGATCTGACTCCGTTCTCTCAGTCGGTTCCTGCATATGTGCTTCAAGCTGACAGTCTATCATATTTAATAGGCATCTCATGCCTGCAGGATACACACACACACACACACCTGCATCTGGGATTCTCATTTGCTCTGTTTATCATCACACCTCCAAAAAAGGTTTGGGAACAGGTATCACTGTACCTAAGTAGTTTATTTGATTACTTTGACTTTACTCTACTAAATAAAAAAGTTTTGCCATGGTCCATGTAATTTGAGGAAAGCAATATTGAATGTCAGACTTATTAAGCAAGATACACTATATGGTCAAATGTTTGTGGACAACTGATCATCACACCTCGTACTGTTGCCACAAAGAATGTCTTTGTATGATGTCTATAGAACATCATTGAATGCTGTAGCATTTCACTGCTGTAACCTTTCACTGGAAATAAGAGGCCCAAACCTGATGTTCAACAAGCACAGATGGCTGTGATGGTCAAGGTGTACACAAACCTTTGGCCATAGAGTGTATGTTAAGAACAATGTGCAGCGGGGTGCAAAAACTATTTTTTGGAGAGGATCTAAAAGTTGTTCTCTAAAAGTGGTTGGAAGTAGTATAAAGGACAATGGGTGGGATTTTTTTTTTCTTTTTCCCCATCTTTATTACGCGTGCCAATATTTCTGGAGCTGACTATGCATTTCAAGTGGGGTACGTGCACAAATCAGAATATTATATAATCAAAAGGTATAAAAAATAGGTCTCTAGCATTTAAATAAGTGGAGTTGAATAAGATTTGTATGATTTTTTTTCTCATTGAACCCACCCCCATGTCCACCCATAGACACAAAGCTCCGCCCCCAAAACTTATTCATCTAGAGTTAGCTTGCTAACTAGAATTACAAATAGAAAGGACTGTCATGACTGTTTCAAACACATACAGACATTCAGCTGCTTGAGAGCCAAGTCACAACTATAAACATGCAACTTCTCCTAATAATAATTTATGAGGATATGAAGGGGTGTTGGGGGCGTGTCTATAAAATGACTAGCAAGAGGTTAATTCACATACAAACAATCCATCAGGACCTAAAAGCAGGGTTCCAAACTGAGATTTTTCAGTTGTGTAATACACCTGTTCTGAGACAATGGCATAAACTATTATTTTTTCATTTCTACATAATATTCAAAATTATTTGTACCAGTAAGAAATGAAAAATATTGACTATTGCACCTTTAAATACTTCGGTGACGTCAGTCCTTCTCGTCTGTGTGTTGTGTAAAGTTGAATGTTAGCGACACCTGCTGGTCATGATGAGACATATAGTGATACGAGCTCTGCAAACACTTTAATTATGCCTAAAGTTTATCCCCATATCTATTTTTATTTTCCCGCGAATTTGAGAGAGAAAAAACATTCATTGTGAAACTCTATCCCGCACAACAAACCCAAACAATTATTTAAAAAAGTTTTTATTAATGGACATGTGATTTCTTCAGTCTGTATTAATCTGAAAATTATTGAAAATTTGTGAATATTATATATATTTTTATATCGTGATAAATAAATAGATTGATTAGTATAGGACAATTGATGGTATGTTGGCCATTACCCAAGTCTGTTCAGTTTTAAGTTGTTTAGCTGTAGATTAAGCCCATTCAATTGAACTGCTCTGCTCAGGTAATTAGGCTTTAAACTAGAACTAGTTTCACTAACAAGTGGTGGACACTGTACAAAAATCCTGTACTTGAATGAACCATAACGCATTAAAACCATAGATAGTAAAAAATGAGTGGACGGAGCCACTCCATAGAGTTTGAATGGAGAGAATCGAAGCCAAATTGAAGCTAATTCCTGATGAGCCTCTCGCTGACCGTTTGTCCACTGCGCAGCCAAAAACTCAATTTTGAACAACAAACAAACTTTTTTCCGACTGCAGCCTATTTTGGTAAGTTTTCTGATTCACTGAACTCTTTAAGGGGTACTACTGATGGCCGAATAGGTTTTTCAGATTTCACCGTGAGCTTATTATTTCAACAGTACGGTTATGCCGTCGCAGGTTGATGACGCTATTTTTGTGTCGTTGGAGAAAAACGTTTATTACGCGGACGTAAAGTGAGTTACGGTGTTATGGAGCCGATCATGCAGTGTTGTGTTTCTTTAGGAAATAATAACGATCACATAAAGGGACAGAATTACCTCGTTGATTAAAACGAGCGTCTTGACGGAGACCTGTCATTTGTTACAGCCGGATCTGACGTCAGAGCTGTTATAAGAAAATCCACGCACATCTGATTCCAGAATTCAAGTACTCCAAGTGGGTGGGGCTTATGGCAAGAAAACTGTACGTCATTTTTTTGTATTAACCAATAATTTAACTCTTACCCGCGCTCCCAAGTTTTCTCAGCTCACCCGGTTTTTTTGAAAACATCCCGCCTCCTGGGCCAGGATTGGTTAGAAGTCCAGCGTCTAACCAACAGACTGGTTGTGAGTTTGAATAACTAGCCAATCACAGCGCAGGACCTGGGGTGTATATGAATATGGGTGGGAAAACAAGGCGTGCGCTCTGAACTTCCTTCCGCTCGAGTAGAACCCGCTCTGAGACTGCTAGCGGACTCTTTACTCCTATAGATTAGCAGGCTAGTTCATCTTACAGCTGCGGAGTCGGGGGTGTGTTTAATTGCTTTATAATTATGTCATTGAGAGGATTATATATTAACGTGTTTACACAGTTTAGCGGGTCGTATTAGGTTGTTTTTGTGTGTTTATTTTTTAGTTCTGTTGATACTGCACCTGGTAGCTGTGATAAGCTGTCATGCTAGCCAAATATGTAAGGGTTGTAACTAGCTAGCAAAGCTAGGACACCTAGTCATATCACATCAGTAACACAACCTTAGTTACTCATTTCGTATAAAAGTATCAGCTCTTCTACTAGCTAAAGTGTTATTTACCAGCTGGTTAGCTAGCTAGCATCCTCGCTAACAATTGGATTCTTCTGGAAATGGTAAGTCGCTCGCTGGTTTGCTGGCTAGCTATGTGTTTGGTTAGTATACATTCCCATAGAGCTAATAAAGTCATGATTTTACAGCCCTATTTTACAATATGTTTATTAGCTTGTTATCCCGTGTATGTTTCATTCTTTAAATAAAGTATTTCTGGTGGGAAACCTTTACCTGACAGTTAGCATTACTGCGTGGCTAACGTTAGTTTTTAAAACAGCCAATATTACTTCCTTTTCTTTTAAATAACGACCGCAGATGAGTTCCGAGTTCGCAGCATTATTCAGCGTGCAAAGCCCCGTGCAGTCGCGCGGACAGGAAGCCCTGAGACAGGCCTCGGTTAGTGCTGTTGGTGTTGATGGCCTTCTGCAGCAGGAATCATTTATTTGTGTGGTTAAGCAGCTGGTTTTGCTGCTTGGTTAGGGAGTAGTGTTTAGTGTGACAGAGTTGTTACTGAGTAATGTGGCGAGGTTTTGAGGCTGGACTTCAGACACCTCATGACAAGGCTTTAGATTTCTGCCTACATTTTTAATTTCTCCTGTTTTCCCCCCCCAAAAAAAAAAGCCACAAAGATTCACAAAGCCTAATGTATGTCCGTGACCTTATTGTAACCCAGCAGTAACACTAGAAGTGTGCCAATGAGCAGGTTACATGTCAAACATGACCGCGCACACCACCAGGGTTTCGTTTGAACCCAAACCCTCCTGCACTGGATTTATTCCCGTCAATGCGGGACCGCATGATACTTTTTGTACCATATCCAAGTGCTGAATGCGTGTTTGGACTGGAGCCCGAACAGTGTTGTGGTTTGCTCTGTCTCCTGCTGCTTGTGAAGACCAGCAACACGTTCTAACATTTAATAACCTGTCTTTATTTTTATAGTTTCATTTCAGAGATGATTACAACCTGTGACTGAAGAGGTATTCAGTAAGAGTTGAGGTCTGGTGCTGTGTCACACTCACTGTTCACTGCAAACGTGTTTACCACATGCAGCTGTTACGCTCTCATGTTAACAAGTGTTTCACCGCTTTAGAGGCGTATAAATCTCAAGGCCACGTGTCGTGTGCTTGTATGCTTTCTTTGTTTTTGGCCTCGGGGGTTTTTCACTGGCAGTGAAATCATACGCGTTTAACGTTACATCGTTCTCGGCAGAGATGTCCTGATTGCGTAGCCTGTAGTTTCGTAGACAAGTGTTTGTATTGTTCATGAATTATCATGACTAAGCCGTTTGCGCACTGCTCCACTCCCAACCAAACCTGCGTTACTGTTAATGTGTAATGTTCATCAGAAATGTTTTTGGCATTTTTATTATCTTGCAGTAAAAAAAATAGTTCATGCTTTAGCATTGCAGTCGCCACGTTTACGTCCACACGTTTTTGTTTTTTTTTTACCGTCGGAACGAATTTCCGAACATGTCATTTCCTGGAAAGCGGTTGGACAGATGTGCGTGTTTCGATTTCCCAAGCGTACTGACATGCGCCCAATCCCGCAGAGCTGCTTTACTCTGCCTCCTGAAGATGACCGTGGTGAGAATTCTTAGCCAAACCTATTGCGTTTCTTTTTCTCCGTTTTATTTAAGCGACCATCGGAAATGCACCATCTCCTTATAGAAGTGCCGAACAGGAGAAGGCGATGCGTTTCAAAGTGCTGTCCTGTACAGAGCTGTAGCTTCGCTGGATGTTTTGTTCGCCAAAACAAGAGGACTGTGGATGAAAGTCCAAAGCAAAGACTGCTGGGACAAAGTCGTCCTTCATGCATTTACAGATGTTACAGCACGACACGCCTGTCATTCGTGATGCTTTGCGTCACGACGTCATCACTGTGTGAAGGTGTACAGTGACCTCCTGCGCGTGTCCAGGTGTAGAAGGCAGTCTAATCGAGCGTTTACATGCCTAATATATATCTAGCAATGAGATTCTCAGAGTCTAAACCACCTCTTTCAATCCAGTGAAGTTGTCCGTCGGAATGCGGTATTTTATTCCTGTCAAGCTGTTTACATGAAGAAATTTCATTCGGATTGAGCTTGAATCCGATTATTAGGGAACATGCAGCCGTAGCTAGTGACGCGGATCCATTTAAGAGAATCATGTAATCTCGTTATAGATGAATCGATTTTTAGGAACTGATTATAGCGACACTGCAATGCCATAACTGCTTTCTTCACCATCAGTGAGGTATAATATTGTAAGGAGTGTCCAAACACCAGTCTGAGAACTGTTCTATTCAGCATTTCGAGTGTTGTCAGCTAGAGTGATGCTGCGAGCTCACCTGACTTTATAAACCATCGTTCCTGTTTTCAGGTAGTCGCCCTCATGTGCCCATGGAGAAGGAGGCCTTCGAGGGATGGCTGGAGTCGGTCTCCACCTCCTTCTTGGCACTGAACGACCAGCAGCGCAATCAGCTGCTGGACCACCTGATCTCTCTGAGTGGCGCCGCTCAACTCCGCCACCTTTCCAATGGACTGGAGACGCTGCTGAAGCGCGACTTCCTGCGCCTCCTCCCCCTGGAGCTGGCCTTCTACCTGCTGCGCTGGCTTGACCCTCAGACGCTGCTCACTTGCTGCCTGGTGTGCAAGCAGTGGAACAAAGTAGTCAACGCCTGCACCGAAGTGTGGCAAGGCGTGTGCAGAGACCTGGGCTGGCGAATCGATGACTCCATCCAGGAAGCCGGCCACTGGAAACGCGTATACCTTAAGGCCAAGCACCGCACGAAGCAGCTGCGAGAGGAGGACGCGTTTGAGACGAGCTCCTTGATCGGGCACAGCGCTCGGGTATACGCCTTGTACTACAAGGATGGCCTGCTCTGCACAGGTGTGGATTTTTACAGTCTAGGAATTGCCCACTTTTATGGATTTAAGGCAAAACCCATATGAGCTCAGCGTACTGAATGTAAATCGAATGACCAATAAAAAAAAAAGAAGCCAAATCCTCCAGATTTATCCCAGAAGTTTAAACCAGCTTAGACGTGATGCCACTGTTGGTGTCGTTCACCTTTGTGTCTTCAGCTATAAGGCTAATGTAGCGAAGAGCTACTGGAGCACTTAGCAACCAGAATCTGCACAGTTCAATAGTTCATTTGTGATGCCAACATCTACGGCTTAGCATTTTAAGATTTTAACTCTTTAGTATCAGTTCACTGGTGGGTTTGTTTTTCACACCGTTCTGTGTTCAGGCTGTTGTGTAATTAAAGTCCCAGTGACATGGAGCGTCTTTGTTGAGCCCTCCTACACCCCAGGGCAGTTTGAGTTTATTTTACGTTTGAATTTGAACTTACACCAGACCAGAGCGAGCGCTGCCCCTGTAGGGGTCCAGTTGAGATTGCAATCATTGAAAACTAAGCATGTGCGTTGTTTGTTTTTATTTAATTTAATATTTGAACATTTCAAAGTGACCTTTCACGTCAAAGTGATCGTTTGACGCTCTACGCTTCAGGCTCCGATGACTTGTCAGCCAAACTGTGGGACGTCCGCACCGGCCAGTGTATCTACGGCATCCAGACCCACACCTGCGCGACGGTGAAGTTTGACGAACAAAAACTAGTGACCGGGTCTTTTGACAACACCATCGCCTGCTGGGAGTGGAGTACGGGCGCCAAAATCCAGCAGTTCCGCGGACACACTGGTGCAGGTTTGTGTTCCGCGGCGATATCGCGATGTGATTTTGCATGCTGTTTTTTTCGCCAAGGAACTCCTGGCCTAGAAGTCGTCCATTTTGCGTCAAAAGTCAGTAAATGGTTCTGCTACATGGCCTTTTTTTTTTTTTTTTTTAACCTGTTCCAGCTGATTAAATTGTTAATCAGGACGTTTTACTGCGATTGAGGTCATACGTTTGCCCCTAGACCTGTACTGTATGACTATATGTAGTTCCTGATGGACGTGTGTGTTTTCTCGTCTCAGTGTTCAGCGTCGACTACAATGATGAGTTGGACACACTGGTCAGCGGTTCTGCAGACTTCACTGTCAAAGTGTGGGCTCTGTCAGCTGGCGCGTGTCTCAACACGCTCACCGGGCACACGGAGTGGGTCACTAAGGTAAGCGTTAAACTTTCCGAAAAACATTTTTTTTTGTTTTCACCGCCCAGGTGGAAAATGAAGGAAATATTTTCTAAATGGTTGCGAAGCCCGCTAGCTCCCCGAAAGTGTAACGTTCCTTCTTAGCGTTTCATGTACTCTCACACATCCTGCATGGAAATGATCGCGGTCAAGCCTTTTCTGTTTATAGACAACTGTCTGATAATAACAAACGTCTGATTATTGGATATCAAATGTCTGTCTTAATGTTGTTTACCATGCTTTGTACAAACTCATGCCATCAGTTCTTTATTAAGCTCACATGTACATCTATGATATGAACCTTTCGATCACTCTAATTTAGGTGCTCCTTCAGAAAAGCCAAGTGGAGTCCATAGTGCACAGTCCTGGCGATTACATCTTACTCAGCGCTGATAAATATGAAATCAAGGTAAGCGAACGATCATTTTAAACGTGAGATGTCTGGGATTGAAGTCTGTTAGTGGGGTTGAAATCTCATCCGCACTGCTGAGACGCGGCGAACTGCAGACTGTAATTCTTATGGTCGATCTACCTACAAATAACATGTACTAACAAAATATACACATGTCAATGTAATATCCAGGGTAAAAAGAATACACATGCAAAAATACACAGAAGTGGATAATGGATACAGAGAATATGCATAAATATCGGTGGGTAGAGTACATATTAAATATGCATGGCACTAAGTATTATAACATGAGCTTACGTCTCTGTGTACTCAAAACAGGTGTGGCCCATTGGGCGAGAGATCAACTGCAAGTGCTTAAAGACGCTGTCCGTGTCTGAGGACCGCAGTGTGTGTCTGCAGCCCCGGCTACAGTTCGATGGCCGCTACATCGTGTGCAGTTCAGACCTCGGCGTCTACCAGTGGGACTTTGCCAGCTTTGATGTGCTGAGGTAAAGCTTTAGTGCCGATTTGCGATCGGATTCTTCGAGTTCCTCATGAATCAGAAAGTAGACGAGCACTGACTTGAAGCTTGAATGCATATCTTCAGGTGCATCATGTCCTGCTTAATACAGTGTGGGCTGAAAATTTTTTTTTTTTTTTTTTTTCCCCCCTCCCTTAAGCGTACACAGACAAAAGTCTTCTGAAGAGAAGAAGCGTTCCATAAACCTAATTGCCCTTTTGTTTATATTGCATAGTGATTAATATTCCACAAAGTGATCGTATGACTGGAAGTTTTACTAAATAACAGTGTTTCTGACCTCTCAGTGGAATTATGGGATAAAATATGTGCTGAATGTCGGACTATGTTCACATTACTGGGTGCCAAGTAAGTGAATACTTAAATACAGTCTTTGCACACAGATATTTGTAGCATTCTTGTAGTGGGCTGGGGAATCATGCAGCACGGTCTTGCGGTCATTTACTGCGAAGATGTTTTTCTTTACTCGTAAACATTCTTTGCCCATGCCGTTTCTTGCTTGTGGCAAACCGTTAACCAGTCTCGCCATCCAAGTACGATTTATCTGGAATTAGTCACTCTGATCTTTTCCAGTGTGTAACTTGTCCTTCATGCCCCTCACAGAGTTATCAAACCACAGCAAGACCCATCCAGCCCCTCCCTTCTGAGCTTCGGTGAGGTGTTCGCTCTACTGTTCGACAACCACCACTTGTATGTAATGGACCTGAGGACTGAAGCCATCACGGGCCGCTGGCCGCTGCCAGCCTACCGCAAATCCAAAAGAGGCTCCAGTTTCCTGCCAGGCATCACCTCGTGGCTCAATGGCTTTGATGGCAAGAACGATTCAGGCCTGGTGTTTGCCACCAGCATGCCGGACCATAGCATTCATCTGGTTCTGTGGAAGGAGAACGGCTAAAGGGAGAACCGAGCATGCGCCAGCTTTAGTTGACAACAGGGATGCTATACAAAAAAAAAAAGACAAAAAAGGGTGCTCTTGATTTTCAAAAAACCTGCAGCTTCGACATTGCATGGACCAAAGTCTGTTTTTCTTTATTCCCTCTTCTCAGTTTCTGCTGTTTGCTTTTAGATTCAAGAACAAAGCGGCTCTGTGCTTCGGTCATGTCAAAACTATTCTCGCACATGTAGTTTGAAGTGCAGAGCGTGGATACAAGCCGGCTCGCAGGTGAAACCTTGAAGGCGCTCCCTGGGTTTGAACCTCTTTTTGTTCCGTAAAAGTGAAAGCAACTGTGAATCGAGCACTTAACCGAACAGTAGCGTCCTGCTACAGCACAATCATCCAAATTCATGAAATGATGAAATAATTTGTCTGTAATCATTTTTTTTTTTATTATAACCCGAAGTATTTACTTGACCGGTCTAAATTTGTGTTCAGGATACAGGATAAGAAGATTGCCTTAATTTCTTGATTTCCTTTTAAGAAGGAAGATTTTTGCAGATGGCCCGTTTGTGCACTCTGGCGTGGCGTGTGTGGTATACGCTTTCCTGTGTGATGAACTGCAGACTGTACGGTTGGTTTGTGTGACCGCCATTAGGTTTTACTAATATTGACCCTTCAACGTTCACTTGAAATTAGTCATGTGCCTTTTTCCTTTTAACACTTAAATGCCTGCAGGTATGTTGTGAAATATGTTGGAATTCATTAGTACAATCCTTATTGGAGCAAATTCCATTTGAAAGGTATATTTATTTTTTACAGTTTCATTGTTTTTAATCCACTATAATCAACACGGCAGTATGTACTCTTTCCGTTCTGCAGAGGCTAATTCACTTAAAAATGCTTTACGTGAATCTCGGTGAAATCTGGTTTTTTTTTTTTTTTTTTTTTTTTTTTTTTTTTTTTAAAAATTTTTAAAGACTAATCAGCTTCACGAGAAGGTTAACATTATTTTAAACATAATCCTTTAGTTCTACAGGACTCATAGATGTACAGAACTCTCCCTTTTTTTTCCTTTTTTTTTACTTGCACCACAGTACAAGGACAAACTTTAAGCGAAAACATTTCTGTCTTTTGGTAGCCGTTCTATAGTCAGGCTTGATAGTTGGTTTCAGTAGTGCTAGTCTTCTTAGAACATCAGGGGAAGCCTCTTTGCTGTTAGGGCATTACCAGTGGAACCTGGGCTATAACCTTCACATTGCATGGTTTATCACGTCACTTCTTTAAAATATAGACCTCACTGTAACATTCGCTCATGCCACTGTAGACCATAATGCCATCACGTCACAATTAGCACATTTCTGGTTTGTTGGTTGTATATAATTATGCTGTCTTTCAAATAAATGAAAATAGCTAAGAGAAGATGGCGCTGTATTTTTCCGTTTCTTGCAAGGAATGCTGAATATGCAGCATAAAATAGAAGCATTCCCATCTGACCTCAGGGCTTTGATCTGTGTTTTATATGCAGTTCACTCACTTATGTACCACTTACACTCTCCACTCCTGGCTCGTGTCATCAAACAGAATTGGCTCTTTACATGTCACCTGACGAGTCCCATCATGTGCAGCACAACAACAACAAGGAACGGGTTCGTAACATACAAAACGTATGTAAAATTGTAACGTACAAAATCATCATGGCTACTGCTGACTGTAGTAGAGAGATTGGTACTGACAGTGATGCATTTTATACAGTTTACTGTAAAACGATGTCACCAAAGTGCTGGGTTTGAAATGGCGTACTTGTTTATTCTACCCCACACACTCTTGCTCATAAGTGACAAATGAGATTTGTTACACTGTACAGTCATGTTACACCTGTCAGTCAAATTCACTAAATTGTTATAACTTAATTTTTGTACAGGATCCAGTCTGTCATGCAAAATGTACTACAATTGTTGGTTAAAGCCAGAAATTATTCAATGAAGCAGTACTGAAATGAAAGTGGCTTGTAATACGACATCCATGACTTGACTCTGTGGCACCAGAATGCTTCTGATGCCATTAATAAACTATTTAGATGAATTTTAAAATTTCTACATTTATAGGATCAGGATTTCTTTCATAAAATACAAATCTAAGAGCTTCTGTTGTCTAATGTTATTAATTGTGGAACCTCCAGATCATGCGATTTGCTCCGTATTTTGGAAATATTTCATCATTTGTTTAAGTTTCTACACTTCCACTCCACAATCTTATAAGGTAGCATTAGATTTATTACTTTGCATTTCCAGTGTAGATGAGCGTAATTAGGTCTTGGAATGCAAATGGACATAAGAGGTAAACTGCAGATATGAAGTCAAACTAAGCTGATGTGCGTCAGGTCCTGGTCAACATTTTTTTTTTTTCTTCCTCTTCTCTGAGAAGAGTTTTTATTTTTCCTGTAAGAATTTCACAGTAGACCTGATCCTTTATTCATCCCCTGAGTAACTCATATTCTCTGAGTAAGCCTATTATCTGGTGTGTAAAGATTTAACAAAGATGACAATGTAGTGTGAATAATTTCAAAGTAAAGTTGACCACTCATTCATTATTATCAAATGTTTCTTTCTGAATCAGGGGTTATCAAAAAACTCTTCAACTATACAAGATCTATTTAATTAACAATTTGAAATTCACCGTTCTACAGTGAAAGGGATTATTTACTAATGTTGAACCTGGAGTCCGTCCTCTCAGAAGTGGGCAGCCCAGCAAATTCAGTCCTAGGTCAGACCATTTAATGTGTATGTTCATGACAGCACAATCTGAAAAAGACTTCAAGTATGGCTTTCATGGAAGGATAGCTAGGAAAGCGCTCCTTCTCTCCAAGAAGAACATTGCAGCATGACTTAGGTTTGCAAAATTTCATCTGAACAAACCACAAAAGTATTGAAACGGCATCCTTTGGACTGATGAGACTAAGGAGGAAGATGTTTGGTCATCATGCACAGCTCCATGTTTGGCAACAACCAAAAGCAGTGTATTACCACAAACACCTCATACCAACTGTCAAGCATGCTGGTGGAGGGGTGATGATTTGGGCTTGTTTTGCAGCCACAGGACCTGGTACATGGCAAAGTCCGGACCTCATCCCCATTGAGATGCTGTGGTGAGATCTGAAGTGAGCTGTGTGTAAAGGTATGTCCTCGGTCATCAATGAACTGAAGCGATTTTGTAAAGAAGAGTAGGCCAAAATTTCTCAATGTTTTATGAGTGATAAACTCACAGAAAACATTTACTTCAAGTTATTATTAATAAAGGTGGTTCTCCATGTTACTGAATTATATGTAATGTATAAGCTATATATATAATTTTGGGTCCAGAAGTCTGATCTGCTTCTGTTTGGCATTCTTTTTCAATTTAACACAAACATTTTCATTATAAATGTTATTGTCAGCAATAACCTGATTTTTTTTTAGTATTTGATATGTACCATTGGTGGTTCAGTGGTTAGCACTGTCGCCTCACAGCAAGAAGGTTCTGGGTTCGATCCCCGGGTCACCCAGGGTGCCTTTCTGTGC
>JAQQZX010000017.1:9185012-9214397 GCA_030068355.1 Notoglanidium maculatum
CATGTCTTTGGACTGTGGGAGGAAACCGGAGCACCCGGAGGAAACCCACGCATGCACGGGAAGAACATGCAAACTCCGCACAGAAAGGCACCCTGGGTGACCCGGGGATCAGTTCTAACCACTGTGCCGCCCCAATTTGTTCATTTCTGCTATAATATCAAAGCGATGAATATCATCCCATCCTGTACCCCGTACTGGTCTGATACTGACTTCTGCACAGTACCTGAAGCAACGCTTCGTAAGCTCCTGCTGCAGACTTGTGCACAATGTCCCAGGAGTGATGCACGTGACAACATCACACGCATTCATCGAAGAAAAAAAGACAGTGAGCTATATATAAGTGATGTCAAATCTTACACCAATCCAGCACTTGAGGTTAGTATCAGCCCAGATACTAATACTCAAAATCATAAGAATAGTAGATCAGTTTTAGGGACTGGAAGCATGACCTTTATTAAGAGCACATCTTTACAGGTTTGTACTGTAAATTACTTGTACTCTAGGGTTGCACGATGTATTATTTGTGAATCGTTATTCCAGTATTGTCTGCTGTGGTCATCCCAACCCAGGGGAAATGCAGCAGGTAAAGATAGTCACGTGCATGCGGAACGGTAAAACTGCCAGCACAGGAAAATCTCTTTTCAATTGGAACTTGTATCTCTCTAACATTCATTCTTAGATGATTTTTAATGCTTCGCATAAATTGTTAATTGCTCACACAACAATCAACAATGCCATCATTCTGCAATCCTTTATATATTAAAATGTCTTTCCAAAACTCCATAATGGCAATGAACTGCTATATATAAGTACCATGCAAACAGATATCTTACATCTGCTTATTAGTCTCTGATAGTCACATTTGCACATGTTACAAAAACTGGCATTGTAAAACAATGGTGGAAGTGCTCGTGTATATTTCTATAAGGAGTTTTAATTCATCACATCAGCATTCATATGATTTGGCACACATTGAAATGTTGGTCACAGTAATGTACTTAAATCATTACCCTGGTTTATCACAGAATCCCGTTCCTTGGGTAATTAGAGTGCAGCCCTATTTACAGCTTTCTTAAGAAACAAGTGAAATGAAAATAATCATATAACACTGAATGTCACTGTTAATACCACTTAGCACTCTGCCTCTTCATACTGATAGTTGCATTACCAGAAATTAAATTATTCTGAAATATTGATAAAAGCTGTTCCATGTCATATGAAGTTTAAAAAGGGAGTATTTTTGTATATCAGAGAGATCTATACACAAGAAGAACTTGTGTGCATTTCTATGACGTGCCAGTATCACAATGTACAAATATTTTTTGAAGAATGAAATTTGAAAATGTGGTTTTTGTGTTGCATAAAGTGTTTCAAATGTGAAATTTAGGAACTCTTGGATTTTATTTGAACACTGTGCAAAAAGAAAAAGTGCATAAGTAACCGTAATGTGCTTTGATATAATCACGGACAGAGCATTGGTCATTTTATCCGGCGAGCTGCAGGCTGTGATCGTCCCTGATAAACTGGCAGCTCAGCACTTCGTAAGCACACCACTGGGTTGTATATCGATGTGTATGTAGTCTTAGCAAGGCTACACGCAGGTTGAAATTAGCCATTAAAAAGGGGAATGTGAACATGAACAAACATTGTAGCCTAAGTAATGTTTGTGTAGAAAATAATGAGCACTACAGTTCTATCTTAAGCATACACTGTCCTGCGAATCAACACTTATGTGCTGCACTACTTTGCGTTATAGCAGACTAGCACACAAGATTAGTCTGAATGCGAAGTTGTGTAAAAATCAAGCATACTGGGATATACAAGCGTCCAGAAGGCTGCAGTAGGATATAGTTTATATATAGTTTGTAGAGGTGTGTGTGTGTGTCTTGGGGAGGAGGGGTTTACACTTGACCTGTAAACACAAATGTTTACAGAAGCAGTAAGTGTTAGTTCCTGTTCCACATTAAGGGTTGTGTAGGGGGTGACTATGAAAAGGATCAGAGGCAAGAGACATGAGCCAAGCAGTGCCTCGGCTCGTTTATTTGTCCTCGGTCCAGTGTTTATTTAAAGTCTTTGCTCACACTGGAGGGGAGAACAAGCTCTGTTCAGATGAATGAGGCCCTAAGTGGCTGTCACAAGTGCACTCTGCTGTGGCTTCTGTGCATGTGTGTGTGTGTGAGTGTGTTAAAAAAAAAATGGAACACCAAAAAAAAAAGTTATATGCTAGGTGGAGTTATATAGAGGAAACATGGAGAGTAAAATTTTTGGAGGATGCCAGTTTAACAAATTGTGATTCAAATGTATATTTCATTAAGAAATTCTGAAGCATTCTTGGAGTAATGGTTCTGTTTTTTGGAAAGGTTTGGAGAACGTCAAAGGTTCCATCACAGGCATGAACTGAACATTTTAGAGTGTTAGACTGACACTTTTTTCTAAGAGTGCATGTAAATTATTAAAGCTAAATACAGCCTATCAATAGAAATCATTCACTTATGCATCCCAGGACCAAATATGGATAAAAATCGTAGGGTTTTAGGCTGGTTTCAGTTCCTGTGGCGCTTCTCATGTCAGAGTAGCTGCAGAGATCCAAGATGGCAGCCGTGCTGTACCCCCGCTGGGAAACACTGCAGGACAAGAGTCCTCAGGCTTAATAAATGGAGAAGTCGAGTGGCACTTGTGTCATGCTAATGACGAGCACACAATAGAAGCAGCATACAATGACCAGGCACTTCATTCCCACTGATGCCTCCTTCACAAAGACAGCAGGGAAAGCTGCTGAAAGCGCTGCCCGTAGAGCGTTGTAATCATTTAGCTCGTTCAATCCGGCATGAGGATTTTCAAGGAATTTCTGTTTCATTTGAACTCGAACTATGAAAAACCTATATATTTTTCTGAGTCACAAATACACTGTTCTTTACTATTCGAAGAGCTGCTTCATCTACTGAATAGAAGTAGTTAGTAACGCTGCTGATGTTTCAAACCGACTCCCAAAAGCAGCAGGCGACACAAATAATATCATTTAATCACGTCACCACCTCCTTTATGAGACCGAAGTCCTGCCGTCGCGGCTTTGTAACCGAATATTTGAATGTTTTTTAACACCAACGTGGTTGACACCTGTGTGAACTTTTGTGCTTGTCATTATTTCTTCAATCAGAAACGAATGTGAAGCTGAAATCCAGCGCCGTCGCTGTCTCACCGGGGGGGATCTTTCACAGCCTCACTGTGTTGGGCCTGCTCTGCCGTGCTGAATCCATCACTGCCAGCTTTACTTAAGAGCAAAGCCATTGGAATTTAGGAACACTAATGCTAATCCCATTCAAACCTCATTTTTAAGTAATTGAAGAGAGGAGAAGGAAGAGGTAAATAAAGATGGATTAGGTCAGGAAAATGTGGAAACAGCCTCTCAGGATTGTGTATTAGTAGCAGTTTCGACAGCCCAGTGTTTATCTTAAACGGAATAAAAGCACGGCTTGAAAATATTCCAATTGTGGGATATTTATGGTGCCTGACATCAAGAGGCAACCACAAAGAGCCTATAATCAACACTATCAAAGTTGCTCACTGCCTTTGCCTTGGCACTGTTGCTTTTTCCAGGCTTCATACCGTCTTGAAGTACAAACCATAAACTGGAGATGGCCATGTGGTTTAACACCTCCTCAGAGGCCCTGTTACACGGCAAACCAGAGAGTAAACAAATCAGCCCTTAGAAACGGCCTACACGTGAGGAAAAGGGGAAACCAAGCCCCCAGAAAAGCCTGAGAGGAAAGGTATTTTGTTAGCATGATCAGAAATCATTATAATTGCCGGGAGGATGTGTAGATTCTTTCTGAATTATCCGTTAGAATAATACCGCACGCTGTAGTGCCGTATTCACGATCTGATCGGACAGTGTCTAACATCAGATTGAATTTGTGTGAAGGTGTGAACAAAAAAGGCTAGAGTAAAGAAGGGAATGGAAGAAAGACTAAAAAAACAGCATAGCTTAATTTTCATGCTCTCGGGGCAGATGGGAAAGGTAATGCGGCGTGACAGTTCT
Organism: Notoglanidium maculatum; assembly: GCA_030068355.1. NCBI lineage: Eukaryota > Metazoa > Chordata > Actinopteri > Siluriformes > Auchenoglanididae > Notoglanidium > Notoglanidium maculatum. The sequence continues at coordinate 9,189,052 of JAQQZX010000017.1, forward strand.
TGGACACTTCAACGGCTGCCGTGACCTCTGAGAGGTTGGGATCTGACTCCGCTCTGGTGCCCATGTGACTCCGCCCCTCCCCCTCATCCTTTCCTGTGCTTTTTCTCAGTTTGAATTAAAGGGGCTGACCTGTGCTGTTTAGTGCTACCCAGCACTCCACCCCCCTACACTCCATCCCGTAAATACAAGAAAGAAGGCCATGTTCATGCTGAGGGTCAGAATTTGATGAAATTTAATGTGGACTTGCTTTTCAAATGTAGAGGTCTCGTTTATTGTGTATTGTTTTTAAACTAAAATCAACAGTATGTGAAATATTTTAAATTGTTCATGCCGACACACTGTTGATGCCGTTATAAATGAAATCTGAGTGAGTTCATCCACCCATGACATCATCACTTATGGTGTGAAGAGGAGGTGGCGTTCGAACGAAGTGGCTGTCAGTTCACACCCATTACCATAAGCTGATGCTCCAAAGCTGGAAGCCTATTGAAGCTCAAAGGAGCTTCTCAGGACCTCAATGGGAAGCTAGGAGTGCTACTCTATTAACCCGACCTCCAGGGGCCCCTGAGGCCTGAAAACAAGCCATCCACCTCTCTGTCTCACCATTACCTTCTTCATTTTAGCCACTCATTCAGCAGCAGTGTGAATTCAGGTATGAGGGTAATTTCACTGAGGAACACTGAATTATTTATTTATTATGTAAATGATATGAGATTACAAATGTGTTCTTCAAAGTTATATCCATTGAGTGTTGTGTAATGAAATGCAATTATGTTGGACAAAGATTTACACCCAATTTCCAAGTATTAGACACACCCTTACCACCCACCAAACGTAATCAGGACAACACCTAGGATTAGACCGTAGGATTATTTTGAACAACACCTACACCCCCTACATTCCTGTTAATATACCCATATTAACCTGCATTTCTAACAATTTATTCTATGTATTAGCCGTTTCACTGCACTGCTTGATTGCGCATATCTGCATATACCTCATATACCTTGTAGTTGTCCTGTTTATCTGCTATTTTGCCTTCTGGTAACTCCATTCCCGCAGTCCTGATCATCTTCCCTGTCTTGGCCAACATGCATCCACATTTATCCAGTGTGAATGACATCCTGACGTGAGGTGGATCATGCACACTGGTGATTTACACGCACACTTGGCATGTGACTTAACTGGATTGGTGTATCAAGTCGCTCTGGATAAGGACGTCTGCCAAGTGAAATAAATGTGTATCAGTGTGCGTTTATCAGTCTTGTGCTAAGTGTGTGTTTACTAGCTGTAAACTCACCCAATGAGAATGTTAAAATCGAAGTGCAAACACGATGAACAAAGGCATCTGTGCAAATTTTCAAATTATTTGCTTTTGCATTTTTGTAGGCTTTCGTGCTTAATCCCTGTAACATTATTCACAATGAGAACATGGAGTCAAAGCATTAGGGCCTAGTGTGTTATTCTTCACAATATGCAACTGCAGCAGTGTGAAGATGAAGATGCTGCTGCATCGGTAGCACTAAGAGAACTGCTTTTTCAATTTTTGCCCTGTTAATTCAACTGTCCTGTTATGGCTGTATTAAGAATGTTATAATTTATAGCTTGTAGTTTTTCTTCAGTTGCTTAAATGCAATTCATGCTAAGAAAAGTTTCATTTAACTGTAATTTTACTTCAGGAATTTCAGCTTGTTTCACTGTTTTTTTTTTTTTGTCACCATTCTGCATTTTCGAATTATGTCTGTACTGTTTTGTCTGTGTTTTTTATGGTGCTCTGGTGAGAACTTTTATTATGCTGTATTGCTTAACACCTCATAATACAGTTATGCTGTACTGGCATAATGACAACTTTTGAATGATCTTACTGAATTTGACTGACATTTTCCACATGTCTTTTACATCTATGGGAGGTTTTCTTTCTCCATTCAGCACTGATTTTCAATAATATATAGTGTTCAGATAGGGCGAGAGGGAATTTTGGGGTGGTACACAATTATCATGGAATCGTATTAAATAATGGCTGCTAGAAAACAATGGCTAATTTAACTGTATTCACAAGGTTGCTCAGAAAAGTAACCCTTACAAAGCCTAGGTAATGTAATGCTAAAGTGATTCTTTGCAAACTTCTTTTGACCAAGATAAAGTGCGTAATGAACATGAATGAACGAAAATATAAGTGAGACATAACTGTGGTGCTGTGACGTGCGTCGGTTCGCCAATGCTGTGAGTGAGCTGTGAATAACAGCGCTCCGATTCATTTCCGCATCATTTTTTGTGCACGCAAAATAAAAAGTTGTATTTAGACAATTAACCATTAAATGTTTTAATGATGTGATGTCACCCAGCACCCCATTAACACCCAGATGACTCCAGGCATGTCTGATTCACGTGTGCATTATTTATCCATGGAAAATAATCATGTCCTTCATTATTTCTTAAGTTAGGGTTAGGGTTAGTCATTTAACAGTTATTAAAACACTTATTGGGTAATTTCTGTAAAGCCCAAAGTTTCATTTGCAATGCACAAATGATTTGAAATACTTTTATTCATGTTCATATGGGGTTTCACCTTAAGGAGGCGTCACGCCAAGCCTTCTTCTCTTTGTCCATGCCTTGCTACTGTTTCCCCATCCCTGAGCAAACAGTGGAAAATGTTAAGTGCAAAATAAAAAAACCAAAGAGAAAAGCACCACAAGCTAAAGACAACCTGAGAAGAAACTTCACAGGTAATTTTTCCTTCAAGTCTTTGTTTTTGTCAAGATGAAATCATTGAAGATGAATGAAGGCTGAATAAATTCAACAAAAAAACAAAACCAGTGATTTGATTCTGGCTGGCATTTTATTGGAAACTGTTGATTGTGGGAATCAAAGGATATTTAATGCAGTGCCTTGTTAATCGTGTGTGTGTGTGTGTGTGTGAGAGAGAGAGCACACAACGCATTAACAATATTCCTCGCTTTCTGTGTCTCCTTTGCAGATAGCTCCTGCGATGCCACCTGTGTTACATGATCGAGTACGGGTCTTGCGTCCTTCTGTGCAGCTAGACCATGAAGACCAGCAGCCGTAGTTCCCCAGCTGTTCTATGGGCTTGTTTTTATCTGCACACACACACACACACACACACACACACACACACACACACACACACACACGGAGGAATGAGAGGCACAATGTATCACTGATTAATCAATGAATTGACTAATTACACAATGTCTGACTGATAAGTTTACACCAGAATAATGATGCCTGGCCAAACAAAAGCCTTTTCAAATATTTGATTTTTCTGTTAGGAGTTGTAAAATTTTGAGAATCTATCAGTTTCCTTCACTCACCTTTAATTAGGTCATGGCGAATGGTCTGACAGGCAATACCTTCAAAGTGCAGCGGGCAAAGACATACACAACTGCCATCTACCTGGGCGACGGTGCCACCATTCTGGCATGGCTGGCACTTACACACACTGTACTCTGCCATGTACTCATTCAGGGCCCTCTGCAAGTTCTGCCTCCTTGGCTGGGCATCAGGGAAGTCCAGAGGAATCGCATTGTAGATGGGCTCAGGCTGCGAGAGTCATTATAATCCGATTAAATGTACATATTTGATTAGATCAGTTGTATCAATAAGATGATTAAGTTGTATCAGCTATGTACAGTCTGGGAGGAAATGTACAATAGACAATAAATGGTGCTGTGCAGACGTTTAACATAGAGATGAATTTGCAAATTACTTGTCGTATTTTCATGCATCCTCTATCAGAATCACATATGTATTTTAGGGGAAAAACAAAAATAAAACAAAAAAAATTTGTTTTTTATAGCACAAAAGAAAACCTAAAATAGTATAAAATGGAAGTTGAAAATATTCAGGTCCTACAAAGTATGAAATCTTATGTATCTTATGTTAACACTGGCACAGCAAAGACTGTTTTGCAATCAAGAAGTGTGGGTTTACATCACTTTGGATGAGTGCAGGCAGGTCTCCGAGTGTTCTTGCCCACTCCACGTAATGGCTCCAATCCAGCACACCATCTTTTTTGAGCTGAGACTTCATGGCCGCTGCTGATTGTGGGGAACCTCCTTTCACTGCACTGATCACCTTATCAATCAGTGGCTCACTTGTAACGTCATCTGTTGGACAGAGACAGAAGATTTGATTGCACTTGTGGGTTATTTTATTTATTTATTTATTTATTTATTTATTTTATCTCTCAGAATTTTCAGAGAAGGTCCAATGTCATTCAACATGTCTTTTATAAAACAGGTTATTGTTTGTGTACAGAGACAGAGATATATACCTGTGAAATTAGGTTTCACCTCTGTACACTCGTCTTTCGGTACAGTTTTGCCTGGCTCTAAACCTCCTGAAATACCACCAGTAAGCTCGAAATCTGCATTAATCCCAATTTTCAAGCAATTCCTCAGCAAAGATTCTGTTTTCTCTGGAAGTCAAAAGAAGAGAAGCACAAAATTACCTCATATACTGTATCTATATTCTTCCATAGAAACATTGGTGACAAATTGAAGGATAGATAGATAGATAGATAGATAGACCATTGATCCCAAGGGAAATTGCAGACTGAACCTTTAATTTAAATTGATTACTATAAAGCGGACATTTAAATTGCATCTTTGAATTCATCAGAATTTTGATATAAGCTTGCAAGATGAGTCTTTGGCAAAAATATTAAACAAACTAGGAATCAAACTATTCATCTGAAGAGTTGAATAATAAATTCTTAGGCTTTGTTCATCTGTTGTAAGCATATGGAGGCATTTACACTTACTCATGTCTTTGATTTTTTTACTATTGAGAACATATACAAGTTCATATTCTCCTCCCGCTCTTCCATTCTTGGTGTAATGAGTCCCGTAATCCTCCAAGAAGCCAAAATACTGTCCCTTCTCATATTCTACAGGCAGGGCATCTACGTCATCCAAGAACAGCTGAGAGACTTCCAGATTTCGAGACCTCAATCTGTAGGTGCCCAGTTGCACTTTACCTTTTATCCTGAAGAAGGACTTTTCCTGCAAAAGGACATGGTGTAGAAAACAAAAAGACTCTGTCATGGCAGCTTGAAACAGAATGCCAGTGCTGTGTATCTGCATGCCCCGCCCAAAAAAGAAAGAGAAAAAAAAAAGTAAACCAACATTCAGAACGGTTTCTGAATGTTGGTTTACTTTTTTTTTTCTCTTTCTTTTTTGGGGTAAAAAAAAAATTTTGGTGGGTAAAAAAAAAATAAGTACACCCTATAATTCAGTTACATGTAGAATCACCTTTAGCAACAATAACTATATACAGTCCCCAATTAAGGCCAATCAATTTGTTTGTGCTGTACACTGAAGACATTTAGGTTTAGGATACAAAGATATGAGAATATTAGATGGTAGATCAAACTTTCGGCTTTCAGTTCCTGATATTTACAACCCCATTCATACTCATAGAGAAAACTGTTTATTTACCACTATTTTGCTGTTATGGTGTAGTGTGAGAATGGGAGCAAAAAAAACAGGAAAGTCGAAACATTAACCGGCGACCTAGTAACATTAACAGTACTCTTTTTTCATAGCTACAGTGAGAATCTGAACCATCAGGGACCCCATTGACACTTGGTATTAAAATGTGTCTTGGGCAATCTCATCACAACTAGACAGCGCTAAATACAAATGTAAACGATCTTCGAGACATATTCAAGACGCATTTCCTCAAACCATTTGCCGCGGTGGTCTGGGATGAATTCGACCACATATCTTCTGTAGAGTAAAAGGTAATGCATCAGCAACAGCACAAAACAAGATTCTGGGTTAGAACCTGCTGGCTGACTGGGGCATTTGTGTGTGGAGTCTGCATGTTCCAGTGCCTGCATGGGTTTCCTCCAGGTGCTCCGCTTTCCTCCCACAGTCCAAGACATGCAGATTAGGGGTCAGCTGGCTTTTCTAAATTGCCTATAGGTGTAAATGGCTGTTCATCACTGTGTTAGCCCTGTGAAAGATTGGCGACCTGTTCAGGGTGTACGCCACCTCTCACCCGGAGTAAGCCGGCATTGGGTCCAGCTTTCCTGCGACTCACAATGGATAAGCGGTATATAGATAATGGATGGGAATTGGACTGAATTATACATCATATCTGGTAGTGAATGTTTTAAATGTCCCATGGAGTTTAGCCCTCCATAGCATCCTCTTAAATACAGTCAGGCGGGAATACGTCTGTTACTTCATCATTACGGAAGACTGAATGGGAATGAAAATTTGTTATTTATCCCTTGTTACCTTTTTTACCTGATACATTAACAGCTTTTGTATGTGAAAGGGGCTTACATCTATAACATACCAAATGGCACCTTTTGTATGAACCCACCCATTTTTCGAATGGTTAGAAATATTGGAACATGTGAGTTACAGGTGTTTCTTGTTTCTTGTTAGATTGATTGTTTAAACACTTAATAGCTCTGAATGTCGTCCTCTTAGTGTGAGCTCTGTGTATCACCTGTGAAGATTGCAGGTGCTGTTAAAAAATTAAACCTATATGAAGACCAGAGAGCTTATTATATAGCTCAAAGTGCAGACTTTCAGTTTTAATTTCATGGTATTTACATCCAAATAGGATGCATGATGTAGGAATTACAGAATAAGAAATTAGACAATTGGCTGCTCATGGTCAAATGTGTGTTATTCCCTCAATCTTTCACTTACAAGTAAGCAGAATAAAAGTCTAGATTTCAAGTGTGGCATTTGCTTTTAGCTATTAACTCCACAAAAAAACATTTGTGGTGAATAACTGAATTTTTTCCCTGGTGGAGAAAAACCTCTTCACAACAGTTAGCCTGACCAAGAACAGCCTATAGGAGCAGGCTTGGGGAGTAACGCAATACATTGTATTTATTGATGATGTGAGTGCTGACAAAAGCAGTAGGAAAAATTCTGTAGGGAATCGGGCAATATTAACTGCCCAGATTCAGCCAAATGCTTCAAAACCCATTGGACAGTGCTTCACAATGATCCAAAGCATACTTCGAGCAACCCAAGACCTTTTTTTTAAGGCAAAGAAGTGGAATGTTCTGCAATGGCAAGTCAGTCACCTGACCTGAACAATACATGCTATACACTGTACACCTGATTGGGAAGTAAATATCCTCAAATTAAAGCTATGACTCTGCACTTTGAGCTCATATTATTTATTTGATTAAAACCTCTTTATACTGTAGTACACAACTAAAAGAACAATAACTTTTATAACTAATAATCAGTGCAGAGAAGAAAAGTATGTAGATACAGGTCATCAACAACTATGGTATGGTCAATGCATTGTGCTGCTGCCACTTGATTGGCTGGTTGGATAATTGCATTAATGGGTAGGTTTGCAGATGCTCCTTTTACATTTGATATATTAGATATGATTATAATTATATTTAATTATTAAAATAATATTATAATTACAATAATTTTATATTTTTATACAAATATTTATTTATAAAAATATTACAGTTTCCATTAATTCAGCTCTATAGCTGTATAATTGGGGAATGAATGTAATAGATTTTTAGAAATTATAATTATTACCCTAAGACTCAAGAAGAACAGATTTGGTAAGACTTTGGTAATGTTTGTCTCATCCAAACACATTCGGCGTGTAAGCAGTTTTGAAAATGTTATATAGTTAAAGGTTAATAAATGTTTATTAATAGAGTTCAGTAATCACCATTTCATTATGAGTAAGTTTCAAGTCAACAGTTTTGCAGATTATTTATTTATTTTTTACTTTTTTTAGTATATGAAATTCTTGTACATGGTAATCACACATACCTACACTGTACATATGTATAGTCACAGTGGATAGAGGTTAAAATGTTGGAGTTTTCATTACTACACAAATCCAAGCTTATATTAAATCTGACTCACTTACAGTATAAGTCACCTTGGATAAATGAGTATGGTACATGATTTAAGAAAGAATGTAAGAAGCATCTTACCGTAGTGGTGCTGTGCTCTGTGATAGTTTTAATCATTTCTTTCTTTTCTGTCTCAGTGTTCAATCCAGCTGAAGCACTCACGAGTTTTGTGCCATTTGACTGAGTTGATGAATCAGTAGGTGAGAACTTGAAGGATAATCCTAAACTTGTTTTGGATGTGATCTCATGGGAGATTTCACTCAGCAATGAGTGAGTGTCTTTGTAGACCTCATTAGAAGAAGTCTCTTCTACTAATGTCTGGAAATAAAAAAATCAGAATCAGGCATAAATATTTCATATTTAAAGAGATGGGTTATATTGGACTGTTTATCTGTGTCTGTTTGTTTAAATGCTCTGTGTATTTATTTTCATAAATACACAAAGCATTTTAAAGGTTACAACTGACTCAGTCAAAAATTTTTTTTTGAAATGACCTGGACAATTCTTTGCCAGACTGCCAGATGGCAACCTCCCCAAGTTCTGAATGTCTTCTTTGTTGGTCATTGTCATTTCCTGGTTGTTATGTATATAAAGGTGGTGTGGTGGTGTGGCTGTTTGTCTCTGTGGTGGACTGGAGACCTGCCCAGAGTGTACCCCGCCTCTCGCCCCGTGTCTGCTGAGCTTAGCTCCAGTTTCCCCAGCGACCCAGACGGATAAAGTGTTATAGATAATGGATGGATGGATGGATCTATATAAAGCAATAAACGGTAGCTTAAGTGTGAAGCCTTAGAGTATGCTCTGTCATGTGTGTAAATTCTGAGCTGTTCGTGTAATGACTGATTACTGTGTATAATCTGCGTTGTTTTGTTTCATCTCTATCTTTGTTCTGCCTTTGATTTTAATGCTACAGTATCTTTGATTATTTGATTATTGACCCTACCTGCCTTTTTGATTTTTGGGTTGATATCTGAAATTTAGTGGTATCAAACCTGGAACATTCCCTATAATGTGCCTGAGAACCCTTTGTTACAGAAGTCTTCACCTAACTCTGGCTCCAGCATATGTTAGTGAGCTGTGCTCTGCTGTGGCTTCTCAAAATCACAACTCCAACAGTTATCCTCACACATGGAAGTTGACCTAGGTTGTTAAAGAGAAACAGAGAGCTCCCCAAACTCCACATCCAGGAACACACGTGAGTAGGATGGTGCGTTAAGACCAAAATCTCATATCCCAATATAGGTAATTTCATATCCATATAACAATATGCATCACAATATAGCATATTTTCTGAAAATTCAGAGAATAAGCAAATAGACATACAAACAAAAACAAACAAATAAATAAACCTATTTTATTAAAATCCGCAGCTAATAACCATGTCCATGCTAATGCGGCCTTAGAAGCACCTAGCAGCTGGTCATTCAGTATTATAGCGACAGACGCATCCCAAATTAACCGTCCAATTGATGAAAAATTTTGCAATGAAAAGTGTGATTACTGACAACGAAATAAATAATTTAGCATATTATGAAACAGACATTTTTCCATTGTCAAATGATATATTTCATCATTTCGTGCAGCCCAACCTGGAAGTTTCCCAATATCATGTTCCTCTTACTCTACCGGACAAGTGCCATGGTTTACCTAGAAAATGTAAGGGCTTCCTATTGCAATGTGCCATGTTATTTGTGTCATCTTAATGCACCCTTCCTGAGATGGGGATAAAATCCATCATGTGCTTACCTTGCTAACTAGAAGGACGCTCAGGAGGGTTATTATGACTTTTGACCTGATGACTCTCAACAAAATCTGTGCAGAATTTGAAAGGGAGTTTTGGGAAGGTTTTATCAATCCAAATCTGGAAAGGACACTGGAGAAAGGCTACTCCCGCTAAAGCAAGGTAAACATTCTGCTGCTGATTGTGCATTAACATTTAGTACTCTTGCTGCAGTAAGTGAATGGAATGAGCCCTCATGAATATCATGTTCAGACAAGGCCTCATCGAGGCATTCCAAATGGAGTTAGCCTGTAGAGGTGAATTGCTCTCATTTAACTGGATCATTCAATTTCCCATTAAGAATGATAATCAACTCATGGCACAGAAACCATGCACAAAAACACACAACCAGCCCCAGGTCATCCACTGTCATGCCAGAAGTCAAAAAGTTGGAAACTGCACAGGTCAATTGTTGAAGTGAGGGAACAATGAAAGAAATTTGCCTTCTATCTGAATTGTGGAAACAAGGGGCCCCTTCAAGCAATATGCACACTGAGACTCCGAAACAAGAAACAAAAAAGGCAGGGTGTAATTTTATTGATGAAAACATGGCTGATTACTGAATATTACTGAATATCCCTCTCCTCCCACAGGTCTCAGACTGTCAAGGTTCTCAATGGAACACAGGGAGACATGGGGAGAAAGGTTTCTAAGTGCACCATTTCTTTCCAAATACAGATCATTCATGTTGAAACTCTCATTCATAATCATTAAATCACCTAATAACTTCATTGCCTAAGGTTCACCCTAGCTATCGGATCTTCTCAAAACAAGATGAGCTAACTGTCAGGAGTCAAACATGCTCTGCTAACTGCCTTTCTCTGCCATGCCATATCTCTGTAATTCCACTCACAGCCCCGGAAAGCCCCGGAACCCCTGAACCTTTCTCTGATCTCACCCAGCTTCTACCTCACCCTTGGGATTGTGCCATTTACCTCCTGGGACAGGCGTACATATCCTAACTTGCTCTCAGAAACCAAGATCATAGAGGACTACATTTCTGTGCTGCTGGCACAGGGCTACATTTGCCCACCAATGTCACCTGCAGCAGCTGGCTTCTTAATGGAAAAGAAGGATGGTGGGCTTTGCATTATAGAAGTTTGAATGCAGTCATAGTGAAGTCATATATGCTTATAAATACTCATGTCTTTCAGGATTTTGAAAACAAGGTCTTCAGAGAACTCCTGAATCGATGTGTCATCATTTACATCAATAATATCCTGAGCTACTTCAAGACCGAAACCAAGCATGTACAACAGGTTCAGCCAGTGCTAGAAATGCTTGTAGAAAACAACCTGTATGCTGAACTCAAGAAATGCCAGTTCCCCTAGTGGTTAGTTAAGTTCCTGAGGGATACCTGAATGACAATGATGTTGCGATGGACCAGAGGCAAGGTGAAGTGGTTGCATCCTGGCCAAAACCCAAGACCGATTCATCTTACCCAATCACATCCCATTCTTTATCATCCAGACCAAGAGCTTCAATTCATCATGGGGTTGATGCCAAAGAAAGTGGGGTAGAAGTGATGCTATCCAAGTCTCCTGGTAACTCATAAAAATTCTATCTATGTGATTTCTATTCCAGGAAACTGACCCCAGCAGAAAGAAACTAGGACATAGGCAATTGAGAACTCAAGACCGCACAGGAGGAATGGCAGAATTGGCTGGAGGGGAAAAAAATTCCCATTTCTCATCCATACTGACCACAAGAACCTGAAGTATGTCAAATCTCCCAAAATACTGAATCCTCATCAAGCCAGATGGGACCTGTTCTTCCTTTGCAATTCCCCTGTCAGTGCTTCTGCAGCTGGCAGTTTTAACAGGGTAAAGTAGCTGACCCTATACCCAACCCTCTATTTTTCTCCGCCAAGCTAACTCCATCCATGGTAGAGTTAGTTTTTTTGAACAGTGGATGCCCTCATGTCTGTATTACGTTCTGGCTCTCCCTTTTAGTTATGCTATCATAGCTAGCCTTGCAGGAGTTCCTACTTGCACTCAGCACACAATATACACTGTGCCTTAATGTGACAATGAGCATACCATACAATCTGCTTCTCTTCTCTTCTCTCGAGCTGCACATGCTACTCCTGAGATATACATGATCCTGCCCCCTTCTGCTTACTGGACCTGCCTGATCCATTCTGATGTCCTACTTCTGGTTGGAATCATCACTTGAAAACCACTTGCTCCTGTTGAGAATGGCCCCATATGAACTGCTTCAACATACACAAAGAACTGTGAAGATGGCGTTGGACTGCTGTTGACATGAGCGGTTCTGCTACAATGGCATAGGACTTAAATTACCATGAACAATCTTGCACTCAAATCTCACTCAGTGAATCAGCTGGAACAGAACAGACTTTGTTACAACTATATTGAATTATGTAACTGTACATTTTTGACCATATAACACACAGTTACAGAAGTGTGTTAGTTGTAATCTCATTATCCAGTGCCACCCAAAATAGGTGGATTGGTCACGTGTTGCACAAACCAGCAAGCTGCATTACAAGACAGTCATCAAGGAAAGAGAAAAAAGGGGAAGGCTTTTTAACACCTGGTGAAGAGATCTGGAGGCTGGTATGAAATTACTGGGGTACACCTCTCCACCTCTCAGGTCGAAAAGGAAGCACAGGACTGAGATTCTTGGAGAGTCCTGGTCAATGGCCTATGCCTCATAAGGGGAAAGGGATGAAGGAAGAGGAGTGGGATGCTTTTTGTAAGCATCTGACTGTTACTATCATTTTCAGTTTTTTCCATTTCATCAGGTTACCACCTGCAAATCAGGACATTGGGTGGTTTATTTGCTCCTACAGTGCTAAGAATTAGCAGGCCTGGAGCCAATACCTGCCATAGGCAGAATATGCTGTTCCTCTTCTTGACAGGCCTTTCAGTGTGACTTGTGTAAGTGACTTCTTTTCTATGTTCAGAAGTGTCTAGCAGGACACCCTCTTCTCCAAATCAGCCTCTGATGGTGTGGCTGTCAGGATCTGTGTCTGAAACTGCCATCACAAAAGTGAAATCTTTGCTTCATTGAACCTTTTAAAGTCTTTAAAAGTCAACCTGGTATTGACAAACTAGAACTCCCACCGTTACCGCATTGCACACACTTTCCATATCATACTGCTCAAACCTTGTCCCTCTGCTCCATCTAACCAGATAATTGAACCTGAACCACCATTATTGGATATTGAGAGAGCACCTGCATACAATGTCAAAGATCTTCTTGACTCCAAGCTGTGGAGTAACATGATGTACTAGCTGGTGGACTGGAAGGGCTACAGGCCATGGATCCCCTGCTAAGGTCATTCTCTTTCCTAATCTCAGACTTCCACTTCCAGAACATCCTGATCATCCTGTCCCCAGACTCAAAGAAAGACCCCACCATAGGGTTGTTTTGGCTTCAAAAGCCTCCTATAATGTCCAGTCCAGACAATTGCCTGCCACACTGCAAGAGGGTGCACTCTCCCTAGTTTTGAATGTCTTACTTTTTACATGTTTCAAATTAGATTTTTCACAAAAATGTTCCTTTCGATTTTACCTCATAGTTAAGGACCGCAACATTCCAGGGCAGCCTATTGTAGGTGAGTGTGGATGGCTCCTTAACACGCTCACATATTCCATTATATATTTTGTTATTAAATGGGTTTATGCGAGGACCTGAGCCTAGAATGTTGATGCTGTTGGGTAAAAGCAGAGATTTGTTTAGCAAATTTACAAGTATGTGTAGGATATGTCATCAACATGTAATATAATTCTAGCCTTTTTTGTTACATGTTGTTCAATGGGCAAAAACCCCCAGCTTCAATTGCAAGAGCATGTTTGTAGGCATGTCACATTTGTGTTATTTCATTAGATTCTGATTCATATTGCTTGCTAACACCCCCCAACCCCCACTGTTATTTGTTGCTGACCCGTATCCTGCACCCCGCCCAATGTCTGACTCCGTCACAGCCACATTGCCACATGGAGAGCGGATCTTATCACACTCGTCCTCATCAGTAAAGTCTTCGCAGTCATTGTCCCCATTGCACAGCAGCCGGCTTTTAATGCATACACCTGTGTGAAGATAGTGAGAGAGGATAAAGGATCGATATTCTTGGTTGGATAATTAAAAGAATATTGTGCTGTTTTATTCTGTTCAGCCTAATCTGTATCTACTTCACTTGTAACATCTTTAAAGTTAACATAGACATGTATTTTGACAATTTCCTGTACTGAAAAAAGAACACTAACCTGCTTACTCAGAACTTGGTCATAATAGAAATATATAATGTTTCTTTACTTAGGGCTGGGTGATATTGCAATTTTTTATTTTTATTTATGAATGAGTCTAATTTTTTTTTTAGTTCTTATGTAATGCAATTGAAAAATAATGCAATTTAATTCAAACAAAGTTTTTTTCTATTAGAGTGGACTCTGGAAAATGTAGATGTACAAAAATAGTAACAGCACTGTCTACAGCATTGTCTACAGCAACTAAGACAAACAATGGTTCTTTTAAATGAAATATATTTAAAAGAACCACTGTTTGCACAACTTCATGAACCCTTTTTTCTCGATGGAATAAATGGGCACCATGTTTTTCGTGATCTGAAATGCAACTGCATTAATAATTAATTTCTCCTGGGGGCTTTTATTGTCATTTGGAACACAGCTAAAAATGTTTCAGCTAATGCTGTGTTTGACTAGAGAACACAACTTGCAAACTCCAACAGGTAAAAGCCAAAAAATCCCCACCCACTCAACTTGAAATACTCCTGAACTTTGGGTAGTCTTCTCATCTATGAGTTTCTTGTGTAGCTGAGACACACCTCTATTTTATGTAAAATCTGTTCCACATATGAAACTCCCATGTAATGTTTAACATAAGTTCAATTGCAATATTTCAATATTAACTACTCACTATGCACAAAACTCAACTCTGACTAATGTAATAAACATTCATACTGATCAGTGCCACATTTCTGATCAAGAGCATGCTACAATTCAGCCACATCATTCACTCTTGCCAGTAATAACCTGATTCACAGAGGAACTCATTAGTGGAGCAGACAGGTGGTGGATCTTCCACACATTCAGTCGTTGGTGTGCAGGGTTTTTTATCTCCAATGGGTTCTATACATCTTTGACCTCCGAACTGCCCAAATGATTCAATACCCCTGGAACGATGCTAAAACATGCATGGGGGAAAACACAGAATTTATATTTGTAAAACTGATTCCTCTCCTCATACTACTCATGAACTTTTTAAGGCAAATATTTCTGACAATCGATTCATTCTGAATGTAACTCACATTACTGTTTAATATTGCATTGCTGTGTGTGTGTGTGTGTGTGTGTGTGTGTGTGTGTGTGTGTGTGTTTGTTACTTTACCATGGTTTTAGTGCAAGGGTCACAGGGAGCCCACTCAGACCAGGCAGTCATTTTACAGTCGATAGGTGCTGGGTCTCCCACCTCCCTTGCTTCTCTTTTGGACCCTTGCCTTAGAGGGAGAACAATTTAATAATCATTATTTAATTATTATTATTTCAAATACATTCAAGTAAGTCTGTTAAACTCAATTCTGAAACACACTTGCAAAGCATATTGTAATGTACTGCAGCCTATACATCACCAAATATTTATAAACGTGAATCTAACATTGGGATAAACTGTGAACCATGATAACTGGTTGGTGGTTATCATAACATACCTCCTCACTCTTAGTACCTATTATAACATGCATGTATACAACAGGTTGTATTAGAGAAGGCATACATACGTGAAATCACCCACACTCATTCCAGCACTTAGCTGCAGGAAGCAGTGTGTAATCAGAGCTGTTAACACGAACATCTTCATTGTGAGACTTCGGCCAGAACTGGTAGACTTATGTCTGTTCGTGTGTCGGGGCCTTTAGTACATTTGGAGATTGGACTTACTGTTAATAATTTACCTGAGTAACTAGGTAAAATGTTTGCATTGTGTCTTTAGTATTATTGCCTAATTTCATGATTTCCCATACCTCTATTCACTTGTTTTTCTAAAGGTCATGAGAACAAATACTGAGAGCAAGTACTAAGAACTAAGCATGTTCTTATGAGTTTCAAACATTTTGAATAATGTGTTATGTAATACTATTTCAACACTCAGTTCACATAATATTTAAAAAGAGGTAACCCTTCCCCAGTCCCCATGTGTCCCAATCACGGTCATTTTTGGGAAAAGACAAACCAAATACATAGCACTGGCGCAACAGTATAAACAACGTAATCAAATGCACAAAAGTCCAAAAGGCATTGAACTATTAGATTGCCCAATCTTGTCAGGGGCTTTTGTATGCGTGTGTTAGTTTGTTTGTCTTTTTGTAAAGAGCTTTTTGTTGAGCTCCTTTATGATTTTTAATTATTTCCATATGACTATGAATACAAAACCAAGTTGTTATATATCAGAAGTGTGACAGATGGCAACAGAGCATTAAGAACTTGTTATTAAGAGGGCTGTAAATGTCTGGACACCACTGGAATTAATTGGAATAAACCACTGGAGTATTCTGGAGTTTACTTGTCCAGATACACCTCTTTTCATTCAGTGCTCCAAATAATATTGCTTAAATATGCTTAAAATTTGATTAATGACTGATTTGATTGATTCATGATTCATGATTTGATTCATTTAATTTAAAAAAAGAAATTATTTGTTTTACTCATAACATACAAAATGTACAAGACTAATATCCACTTGAGCACACTATTAGTGATTAATATTAGATTCACATGATATAAATGATTTATTTTGAATTTCAATGCAGTTATTGGAATTAGTTGTTACTCCAACTGCAGAGTTAAAAAAAAAAACATAATAATACACAATACATTACATAAATACACAGATTAAACCAGGTCATAAAACTCACATATGTCATAATCCATTAACATTAAACTTTCCATACATTTGTTATCTAAAATGTGCAATGAAAATGCGATACAAATGCTTTGTACAAAATTTTGATAATCTTAAACAGCCTGCTTTTTCTCTCCCTGTAACTTCTGGATGAATGTCTCAATTTCTTCCTGCCTTTGGTGGTCCAATAGAGAGCAGCCATTCAGAGCAGAGGCCATTTAACATACCATGTATCATTCAAAGTTAAAACAAGCAACAAAACAAAACAGAAAAAAACACAGTTAACAATAACATAGTTATGAAAAATTTATTACAACTGTTTTTGAAACATTGGTACACATATTAGCGCACAATGGGCACTTTAAAAATACTAAAAAAATTTTTTTAAATCAGCTGGCCTGGATCTACCACATATAGTACAGGGTGAGCACCCAAGGGCATCAAGCACTAGGGGGCACCAATGTATCTAAACTTAGCATATATACAGTATATTTATTTTATTTTACAAAAAGGACTATATCACATATCAAAGAAAGATCACATTGTTTATAATGCAGAAGATTGTTTGAAACCATCAGTATGGTTGCTATTAAAGATCATATCTCTGTTTGCCTGCACAGTTGTTTTGATATTACAACATAAAAAAGTGCTCTCCTGAGGGGGCTGTCATAAGGTGCAAACCTCTGTAACATTGTTACAAGGCATAAACTGTCAGTACAAGATGAAAGACAAAATCACCACCAAAACCTCAGTATGAAAAGAAGAAGAAGAAGTTAGGTCTACTTTTGGTGGTTGTTAGTAAACTTATTCTGTTTACAGTGGTTTGGCATTTTTATGTACTGTAGATTTATGTAAATCTATAATGTTGCCATAGTATTATTTCATATAAACTACAGGCCAGAAGTTTGGGCTCTCCCTCCTATTACAAAAAACAACCTTACACTACTTTGTCAAACTTTTATTACAAGAAAAATTAGAAATACTTAGAACAAAAGTAACTGACTGGTTTTCAATATTTTATAGCTTGTGGTAACACATTTTTAAGCTACAAAGCCTGAAACTACTGATTTTGAAGAAGACTTTTCAGGTCTGTCTTTATTGCATTGACATTCACTTTGTGTCCTAATTCTATTTACTAATGTCAGAACTTGACTGGCTCTTGGCCTCTCCTGATTGTGTCTTATTTAACCAAACGATGGGCACCTGTCTGCCTTGTCCCAGATCAGTTTGTGAGAGGTTATATGCACTGTCTGCTACTCGTTTCAGTTTTCTGTTGTACTGTATCACTACTGATAAATCAGAATTCATGTTAATGTCAGGCAGTGGATAAGGGCAAGCACATAATATATTGTTCATACAGTGAACCATGGAGGTAGATTGTTGACAGTATGGGGGAGTTTTGGTGAGGAAGATCTGGAGACTTAAAAAAATTAAAGGGATCATGAAAAAAGAAGTATATCATTCAATTGTTCAGCATCACACAATTGGACAAAATTTAATTCTTCAACAGGATAATGATCCCAAGCATTCTTCAAAATTGTACCAGAATTAAATCCATTCCAAAGAAAAGCAAAAAGTTTTGAGAATTATGTCTTGGACTCTTCAGTCTCTAGATCGTTCTCTCATTAAGCTGTCATGGGACGAGCTAGACCAACAAGTTCAGGTGAGTTCAAATGAGCGTACAGCAAATGAGAACTCTTTGCATGCTTGGAAAGGTGCTGGCAGGGTTTGGACACAAGTTAACTTGCCGCAAGTATGTGCTGCCGTGATGGTGGTAAGGGGTGGTAATTTTGATGAAATTTGTACTTGGGCACTCCCATTCATTAAATTGCACTTACAATGTATACTGTTATGAAACCAGTCAGTTTGAAAGTGGGCCAAAACTTCTGGCCTGTAGTATATGCTTTAATTCTCTGTCAAGATGTAAACAGAGCCTGGTAGCATGGCATGTAACACAGATGTATGCAAATCTATAGTCTTCACTGCTGCAGTACTTTTCCTTCATGATCTCACTTTTTTGGTTATGTAGTTGTGTAAAGGGGCACTTGATGTGTGGTCACCCTCACATGGTCGGGCATCACATGGTGCTAATCATCAGGTCTCAAATCATCTATTTAGAAATACAATGGTGCAATGTGGCATGATGCAGTGGTTAGCATTGTTGCCTCAAGGCAAGCGGGTTCTGGATTCAAACATGTTGGTCCTCCAGGGGCCTTTCTGTGCCAAGATCTGGGGTCTCCCCGTGTTTGTGTAAGATTTTTTGGAGTTTTCTGGTTCTGGTGCAAATTAGGTCAAATGGCTACTCAAAATTGCCCATAGAGTGAATGTGAATGGCTGTCTCTCTGTCACACAATAGACTGGAAACCTGTCCAGGGTATACACCGCCCATCACCTGATGTCAACTGCGACCATAAGCAGTATAGAGAATGAATAATACAATGTTACCATAATATTTATTGCTTTCTTTTCTTTCTTTTTAAGAAAAAGAAAGGTCTTGCTGTAGGAGTAATAGTTAGCATGCTGCTTGTGAGATGCCTTTTTTTTTTTTTTTAAAACAATATAAACAAAATATTCATTTTCAAATATCAGGTGAACTTATAACAATGAAATACAGAAAATGTAGAAAAATCTGTTGCGGTTTTAAACTGTAATAAAGAACCATATTTCTATAAATAAAGAAAATATAAAAGCACAAAAAGAACAAATGAACGACGTACACTGTATCCATCACAGACGGTGGTCACACCACATGATATTTTCAGGTCCATTCAAATTTAACAAGCACAGAATTGCCTTCCTAAAGCAATACAAGAACATCACATCATCAAAGTACTGTATAATACATAATAAAACTTTAGAGATACAATTTAATTTAGGGTCATACCACAGGACAACCATATGTGGCAACTATATAACTTATATAAAAAAGATAAAAAATACTTTTGCATTCTAAATTTGTAAATAGATTTCCAATGTTCTAGCACTTTCTCCTGTTGAAATATTTGCAATATAAAAGGCTCAGAATAGTTGCACCAGATGATGCACCAGATGATTTCATAAAATTAACATCTTCAGACACCTTTTGCTTGTGTACCATGGAAAAACTAATGCAACACTTTTGACTTTTAACACTTTTGAAATGATGACAAATAGGGCAAGATAAAATGTTTTAGAGCAATTTCAAACAAGTTTTCTGAATTACATTAATGGTTGCACCCTTGCCCTACCTGCTCATTTGTGCAATTATCTTATCAGCTAGCCATATGCTGCGATATGCAGATGGTAGGGTCAGAATTGACATCAACATCATAAATCCATGGACACCTTCTAACTTGTTCAGAATAGTGATGTTGGTGTAATGGTGTCCGGAGAGTTTCCTTGGCACACATTGGGCCCCTAAATACCAACTAAGCATCATTTAAATGCCACAAGTCTATGTTCTGTATCCCTTTTTTTTTTTATAATTGCTACTTCCAGCATGATAATGCACCACGTCACTAAAGCACGTCACTAAGTCATCTCAAACAGGTACTATGAACATGACAATGAGTCAATAATGACCTCTCCAATAACCAGATCTGAAGCCAACATAACACAGGTGGAAGAAAAAGTGATTCATAGCATGAAAGTGCAGCTGACAAATCTTCAGTATTTATGTGATGCAATCATGCCAATATGTGTACCAGAATATAAAAGGAATTTTTCCAACACCTTTTCAAAATCTATGTCATGAAGAATTGAATTTAATATTCATAATAAAGTGGCTGGTGAGGGTATATGAGTTATATGTATTATGTCTTATTATGAATTTTATTAAAAATAATGATATTATTCTTTTGATGCTGCCTTAAATTGTTCTTCTTACAGCTGCTGACCTCACCAGTACTTCATTTGTGCAAGGTCAGCACACTCAGGCATTTCAAGAAGAAACACAGCCAAACAAAATGACTATGACACAGTTGACGATCGGGGTCAAAGAAGAGGATTGGTCTGCTCTGGCTGAGGCCTATGGACAGAGATCCTGTCATTTATACATCTACCATGTGCTGAGGACACCACTTTTTGATTTCAGCCACTTCCTGTCAGGAAATGTGAAGGGAAACAAGCTGCCCTGGGGCAGTTGTACTCCAAAGAGAAGTTTCCTGTTTTTCTAATTTTTAGGAATGCTCTTTAGACACCTCTGCTCTGTTCTCATCCTCACATGGCCAGTTTTTTTAAAATGCATTTTGAGAAGACACTTTTTCTAAAATCATGTTTGTTAATCTGTAGCTTTTTGTAACTGCTCTCAGATGTTATATGTAACTCCAACCCTCTCTTTTTACCATAGATTTCACCATGTAAAGTCATCTTCTTTAGAATCGGGAGTGCTTTGTATATCTGCAGTTCATGGTGTTGTAAAGAAAGACAAATGGCTTTTTTTTTTTGTTTTTAAGGCTGAGTCAGGAATTTGAGTGATTTGACATCACAAGTGTCTGTTGTATTCCAGTGAATATAGAGAAACAAAGTGAACTAATCACTGCATGTCACAGTATAAAACAGTCAAATTCTAGAAAATGCTTCAAGACAAATAACAGCCATACAAAAGGCACTGCCACTACCATTTCCTTTCACCTCATCGTTAAATCCACATGGATAAATTTTAATAGTTAAATTAATACAGCTGGACTTACTTTTGTAATAATCATGAATCCTATATAATATATTTTCCTCTTAATTTTCTCTTTACCATTCCTGGCATTTCCTGACCCCTCCTCTGACAGCTAGGACGCATGGTCAGCATATCAGCAGGAAGGATAGGAAGGATGGACAGAACACAGTTAGAAGAAGGGAACATTTTTATCACCCACCACGAACAAAATGACAGTGCATGTCTTATGATCGTGCATTATTTTTCACACACACCCTAACAATAATCATTAATCAGCTGGGAACAAATCTCCAAGAGATTTTATGCTTAGATTAACCTGTACAGAGATGTGGCTTGTTTTTGAGCCTTAATACTAAAAATTTTCATGAAAATACAGGTACACAGTAAGACATACATGTTATTTTGTAGACACGTAAAAATAAATAGATAACGGCCGCAGTGGAGGATGACACTACTCATACTATGTTAGCTTATTGCTTTGCTTACATGTGATTCATTCTTCTCAATAATGCCTTGACACATTACTATAAATGCTCGTTAGAAGCACAGTTCCGCCCTTCCAAAGTACTAATACATACTGTACATTGTGTATGAAATGTTTTGTGGCACATTAGCACAATGTTGCAGTGCATTGTGGACCTTCATAACGACGTAGCATGACATAAAACGGATAAACCGTGTTTTTGAGCTCGTTGGTAGCCTATAATTTAGACAGGTGATAGATAATTGCTACTTATAGAATGTCTAATGGTTAATCTTGATCGTACAAGCGTTTTTTTTTTTTTACCCAAGCAAAATTCTGCCGATTAATTTATTATTGATTTGATTGAGTAATTCCAGATCTGGCAACCCTGTAGCCTGCTCAATTGCAGCTCTATAAGCGTGACACCTGGAGGAAGCGTCGCCTCTTCTAATCCGTGTATCAGGAGGTGTGGGTCAGTCGGGTTCGGCGTCCTGGTCTGTGGAAGGTGGTTACAGCGGGGTTTTGAGTCTCAAACCAGCACTTTATTCCGTCTGGGCCTGTGTAGCAGCTATTCGTTATCATCAGTTTTTTATGGAAGTCGGCAACGAATAAAGTTCAACAGGTAAATGGTGTTGCAGTATCTTGGTGACATTTCTGTAACCGTTTGGTGAATTTTGCGTCTTAAACCTTTGCAATGCCACGCAGTTCAGCTTGAGTGATTTAAAGGGGTTCAAGCACAAAACGAGTTCTTTTTTTTAAAGCAATTTCAGATTTTTAAAAAAAAAAATTTATTTATTTTTTATTTCAGGGCTTCAGTAATCTTTAGCTCGGTGTATCTTTATCCTGTGGGTTTTTTTTAATTTTATTATTTTTTTTTGTATTTCACGTTTATTGTTGTCCTGCTAACACACCTGGCCCCACTCAGTAGCTCATTAAAACCCCTGAAGCTGTTCAATGAAGAGAAAATGTGAAGTTAATTATTCCCGGATATCTGCTCGTTCAGGTAACCTGTTAATCATGAGGTCAAACGATCACCTCCTAGTTTTATCTCCCTTTTTATATTTATGCATAAAATATTGAGTTCAGGACTTTTTTTTAAAAATCTAAAAGTTTTCGTTGTGCTGGGGATTATGATTTGCAGGATATCCTGTCATCAGCACAATACTTTACATGAGCCACATTTCTTCATCACAGCGAATACTGAGCCTAATTTGCTCAAAAACTAAAAAAAAAAAAAAAAAGTTTCATCATACAGTCTCAATGACGGCATGTTTTGTCTTGGGATATAGATTTTCATTCCATTTGTCAATCTTTCAATAGTCATTTGAGTTTTGAGAACTTTGACTTTTGTGTAGAATATTATAAATTAAATTAAATTAAATTGCTTCATGTTCTTACACATTCCTATTCACTGATGCTATTTATTTAAATGTATCTCTTACAATAGCTTCAAGCTGATTGCATACTTTTTTTTTTTCTCTTTTTTTTTTTTTTCTCTTCCCCCTGTCATTGGTTGCCTTTCATGTCGGTGTATATTTTTCAGTGTTTTAATTACTTGCAGTAGTGTACAAGTAGCTTTATTGCCTCCAAATATATGCTGTCATCTTGGATAGCACTCATTTCTATAAAGTAAAAAATGATACAACGCTCACATTTGGAAACTTTACTCGGGCATCCCCACTACCTTATCCACATTTCTAAACAGATCTTCACTGCTTTCCATGATGAAATGATGGTGGCAGCAGCAGCAATTTCAGTGGTGATTGTTAACATGTAACCTTCTCTGGTAAACATTTCTATTTAGCCTGCTGATGCAGAACTGTGGGGTGACTTTATGAGCACCTTTAAACTTTTGCTGACTGCTGCAATTTAATGGAACTCAACTGGTACACATTCATTTTTGTTACTTAACAGCCAGGCTGATGAGCCGAGCCAAGCCGAAAATGTGGGAATCTTTTCTGTGCTGCCAACTGGTTAGACAAATGGGTTATTGTCCCATCAATATACTGTATATGATTATAATGGGATAAAATGTTAAGTGCATCATTCATGACTGAAGTACATATAGTAAACGTGTACAATCTACAGAGTAAGTGAATAGAGTATGTTTATTTATGTGTGTATACATGCATACGTATGCATAAACTGTAGCGTAACGTTGAAATTAAAGTTATTAATTAGCTGGTGGCCTGCATTACATTTATTTTAAGATACTATATGTAACTTCTGGGGATTTGGAGACCTCTCTGAGACTCAGTCCACACTGAAGAACATGTAATGTTTGGAGGTATGGTTGCTAACATCAGTTGTGGATTAATCTGATCGTTAGTGGCATGTCAATAAACATTACATGAGTATTGAAATAGCACCCAAGGTTGTAACCTTAAAGAATAATTTTTCGTGCAATAAAATATTTTTGCTCTACTGACTTAATCATGTTGCTACTTTAATGTATAACAAAAATAAATGTATTGAAGACTTATGCTTTTGTCTGATGTATTTTAAAAAAAAAAAAAAAAAAAAAAAAAAAAAAATCTTCTATGCGCTTGTACTGTGAGTTCAGCACTACTGTGTTAACAGCTAAATTCATTCTTTCTACCAATGTTTGTAATATTGCTACTGTTCTTCTGATGACGTGCGTGTGTAAGAGTGAGAGCAGAAGAGAGAGGGAATACTAAGCAAAAAGTCTTGCTTATTTAAGTGAAGGTTTTCTCACCCTGGTCAAGTTGGAATAACTCTGTGAGCATGTTCTGTTTTGTATACAGTTATTGGGGATATCAATAGCATCAAGCTCTGATTGTGAAGAACCCTGCTATTTCCTCCTGAAGTTAATGTTAACACACATTCCCTAGTTAGCATGACCCTAAAGAATGATGGCACTCATGTGATGGAGCAGAAGCCTTGGTTAATGTTAAAACCACAGCAAATGAATGTCACAAGATTTAGACATGTTCAGGTAGTTGTCGATATGGACCGGTATGAGTTCACCTGTTATTGCTTGTTTGTTTCCTTAATGATCAGTTGAAGTACATGCATTACATTAAGTGTATCAGTACTTGTGTACAAAGTCATTATCTCAGAAAAATTCATAGCCCAATGTAGAGGTCTGGCAGAATGATACTGGTGAATGTAAATACAAATTAACGGTCGTCAGCTAGTAACAGCCAACAGAGTGAGTTTGATATGGAGAATCATAAGACAAGCTGGATTTAATTGGGCAACCTTTGATCACAGCCAGGCTTTGACCATAAAATTCTTAGCCCTTCAGTACACTGTGACTAGCCAAGCACATCAACTAAAGGTAGGTGTCTCTGGCTTTTTCCTCTTCTAACACAGTTACTAAGTTGGACGTATGCATTTTTGTGTAATATACTACATATTTTACGTGTGTGTGTATAGATGAATTGATTACTTGTCCTTACATGGTAGCTTGAAATTGTTTTTAAAAAATCAATATTTAATCATGATTTCATATTCACCAGGCTCCTATCAAAATGTATTTTTAGTACAAAACTGGTCAGAGTGGTATTAAAAGTATCACTGCATGATTATACTTTTTGCGCTTCTGTCGAAGGCTTTTGCAATTTTCCTGTTTATTAGGGGTTTAAAAAGGAAGAGACTGTCAGCTTTCCATTCATCTATTCTTTGAATCTGAAATCACATGTCTCACCCCCCCCCCCCCCCCCCC
>JAQQZX010000017.1:9219286-9233612 GCA_030068355.1 Notoglanidium maculatum
ATAGGATTTGTTTCGGTTCTTTAAGATTCGGTCCGAATAAGCGGCTGGTCCGATTACCCGGTGGTCCAATTAACCGGGTTCGACTGTATTTGAAAACTCTTACTTGTTATTGTGCTTCAAAAGTAGGTTTGATCTTCATTCATGGCATGTTGGCCATTTTTACCCTCTTGTCATTAGGCCTGAAATATCATATTTGCAAATTAACAAGATTACTGTATATTGAAATGGAAGGTATCGAAAAGGAAATATTAAAAGATTTGCCACTTTGCATTCCTGGCCTATTTCGGAAAGGTATTTGAAGTCCAATAGTTAATGCTCTATCTAGAATACTGCTACACTGGACAACCCATCTGATTTTCACCCATCCAATCACTAGAGCATGGTGGACTAACCAATCATTTTCTCTCTTCTCTTGCAGTTTTCTTTTCATAATCTTGCATTGTTTTCTGTTTTCTGATTCTTGTTTCCTCCTAATTTCCTCCAAAATTAGCTGGACAGTGTTTTGTTGCTGGAGCTTGCTTCTGTGATTGACGCCAATCAGAACCACCTTAAAGGCAATCCTTTCATCTCCCTTCCAACAGTTCCTTGCAACACACCCAGTGATGCCCCTTTCTCTTCCGCATTAGATATATTCAGTCCCAGTCAAGTCCCATTCAATAATGATCCCTTTGCTCCAGTTAGTGGCCAATTTGGCTCCTCCATTTCCACTGCTTCACCTCTTTTTCCTGACTCCCTCTTGAAACGACCAGATGGACAAAATGGCTTGAGTGGTGACTCTGCATCTAGTGGTCACTCTTTTAATGGACTAATTGATAACCAGTACCCACAGAAGGGCATCAGTCGACCACTTGAGTTACCTTTGCAGGAGATGAATGGTGGAAAAAATCAGACCCCTCCTTTTTCCAACATGCTCAATCAAACGGGACCCCATCTGCCCCAAACCCCTTCTCCACTGTGTGCTGGTCTCAGCAACTCTCTGCTTCCTATGTTTCAATCTCCACCCCTCTGTAAAAGTGAAACTGTGCCACCTGTTGGGCAAAATGGAGGGCTAATGGCCCTTTGCCCCCCACCACCAAGCTCTAAGTGTGGCCGTGTACAGAGGAGACCGAAGGTGACTGTTTAAGGCTATGTTTTTTTTTGTTTTGTTTTTCTCTTTGGTGCACGTTAATTTAGCTGGTTACAGTGTTTGGTGATGGGTGGTGTTTCAGAGTGCCTTTTGTAGAGGTTCAGTTGATTATCAAAACCTATAATGGTGGGAGTATTTTTCACATGGTAATCTGTGGTCATTAAGCTTTTTATTGGCGCTTGTGGCTCCTTTTCCCTGGCTTATTTCCCTACTATTCCTGCTTATGTTTAAGTTAAAGATAATTATAAATTGTCCAGTACAGAACAGTTGTAGCAGCGGGTAGCATTGCTATATCACAGGACCAGGGCTGCAAGTTCACTCCTGTCCTCCAAATGTCCGCATGCATTTTTCTCCTGTATCGCGGTTTCCTCCCACCTCCCAAAAACAGGCTACTAGGTGGATGGGCTGCACTAAATTGTCCCTAGGTATAAATGAGTGTGAATGTGTGTGCATACGGAGCCCAGTGTAATTGGGGATCCCTTGCAACCCTAACCTAAAGAAAACAGTATTTGATAGACGTCTATATATGAGGGTTGAAACATTGAAATTCTTGCTGGTTAAAGAGCTTTTTATTGACCATAGTTGTGTTTTAATGTATATAAATTCAATGTGCTATCTGTATAAACCTTATTTGATTTTAAAAGTGGAACTGTCTGCTTTGTATTCTTCAGTAATAATGTGAGGTAGGTTCTTTAGCAGATTTTCCATGCAAGTTGTTCTGACATGTTTTATACTGAATTTTTTTTTTTTTTCTTCTTGAAACATGTTTTGTCAATGTATCACTGTATATGGGTGGTGATTTGCTCCCTCCATAGTCTCCTGGAAACGAAATGTTTGGGGCCAATATATTTACGTCGCCAGCTCAGGGTGAGAGTCCATACACCGCTCAGACCAGCTCCTCTACTCCAATAGATCTGTTCAATGCTATAACCACCACCTCCACAGCTGCTTTTGGTTAGTGACCACTTTTTTTTTAATTCTTTAGTCTAAGAAAAAATTTTCATTTTCTGAATGCATGTGGCAATTTACTGTAGTAATGTCTCCAAGGTGGAAAGTATCAAGGACAAATTGGAGTTGACTGCCATATTTTTCTTAATTAGAAGTGTGCCAGTTCTGGGTTTTGAATAAAAAAAGTACTATAGAAGTATGCAAAAATCCAGAACAACTGCTAGACCTGGAAAAATATATGATGAATACTTTAACACGCAAAACAAACTCATTAAATCTCTCATTGGCTGCATCATATATTTATAAGTTTTGCTACTTTTTCAACTCAACTCTTAGTTGCTCATATTTGTAATATTCATGCAGTGCAATGCCTCTCAATACTGAAGAGATTTTTTTTTTTTTTTTTTTAAATTCTCAGATTATTAGGCTATTCCAGCCAATAGAAACAATTGTAATGGAGTTACAGAATCTACTTTATTTACTATCGGAATCTTTAGGTTAACTGAACTTAAGTTTGGTACATACAGATGGGTGATGAGTGAAAAGCCAACGTTAAGGGACTTCGTAAGGTGTTTGGTCACTACCGTCTGCCAGAACGGCTTCAGTGTGCCTTGCACTCTATGAACTTGTAATGAGGGAATGAACATCATTTTTCCATAAGATTCACTCGATTGGGGTTTAGATGTTGGCAGTGGAGAGTGCTCGCTAACGCATTAGTTCGAAATCTCAAAGGTTCTGGTGACACTGAACACCATAGCATGTGATTTTTAATGAGTATGAAAATGGTGTAAATCATTTAGTGTGCCTTCTGACTGGGAACGTTATTGCCCTGGGAGACCATGCTTCTCTCTGTAGAAATACACTGCCTGTCCAAAAAAAGTCACGCTAATATTTATTTGGACCGCCTTTAGCTTTGATTATGGCACGCTTTCGATGAGCTTCTGCAATGTCACAACACTTATTTCCATTCAGAGTTTTATTAATTTTTCACCAAGATCTTGTAGAGATGATGGTACAGTAGGACTGCCATGTAAATTCTTCTCCAGCACATCCCAAAGATTCTCAATGTGGTTAAGGGTTGGACTCTGTGGTGGCCAATCCATGTGTGACAATGATTTCTCAATGCACCCTGAACCACTGTTTCACAATTTGAGCCTGATGAATCCTGCCATTGTCCTCTTGGAATGTGCCCGTGCTATCAGGGAAGAAGAAATTCACTGATTGACCAGGTTATATTCATTCAGTGTATTCAGCTGACCTCATTCTTTGGGCACATAACGTTACTGAACCTAGACCTGACCAACTGCAGCAACTCCAGATCATAGCACTGCCCCCACAGGCTTGTACAGTAGGCACTAGGCATGATGGCTGCATCACTTCATGCACCTTGATGCACCCATCACTGTGGAACAGGGTAAATCTGGACCCCTAAGACCATATGACCACCTTCCATTGCTCCAGAGCCCAATCTTTATGCTCCCTAGCAAATTGAAGCCTTTTTTTCCAAATTAGCCTCACTGATCAGTGGTTTTCTTAAGGCTACACAGCTGTTTAGTCCCAATCCCTTGAGTTCCCTTCGCATTGTGCGTGTGGAAATGCTCTTATGGTCACTGTTGAACATAGCCGTGAGTTCAGACCACATTTCTTCCACAAAGATGATGGTTCCCTACTATCCTTCCAGCTTTTAATAATGTGTTGGACAGTTCTTAACCCAATTTTAGTAGTTTCTGCAATATCCTTAGGTGTTTTCTTTGATGCATGCCAATAATTTGACCCTTCTGAAACAGATTAACATCTTTTCCATGACCACAAGATGCGTCTTCCGACATGGTTGTTTAAGAAATGAGAAGCTACTCAATGCATCAGTTAGGGTTAAATTACTTGATGCCAGCTGAAAGATGATCATCCATGCAGTAATTATCCAATGGCAGGCTCTTACCTACTTGCTTTGTTAAATCCCGGTGGTGACTTTTTTTTTTTTTTTTTTTTTTTTTTTTTTTGGGACAGGCAGTATATTTCCTGATGGAATGAAGGGGGTCTGTCAGAATAATTATGTATTAATGTGTATTGACTTGTCTTATAATGGGACAAGTTGACCTAAACCCATGTCAGCAAAATGCCCACCTCGGTGCAAAAAAAAAAGAAAAAAAGTACAATTTCTACTGTTGTCTGTTCTCTGTATAAATATTGCTATTGTGGTGCTGATGCAGTACATAAAACATTTCATACTTATTTGGGACCACATGTTATTTTAAACATTGTTGTTTTCTGCATTTTAGCATCAAGGTCACTGGGACCACCATCTGTTCCTCAAGCTCCTACAACAGGCCCATGGAGTCATCCAGGCCCAACACTGTTTCCTCCCCAAGGCTCTGGCCCCCAAGTACCAGTCCAAGTTGCACCACTAAATTCTCTTTCCCAGCCCTGTGCATTTGGGGGAATGCCAGTACCTCAGTGGAGACAGCAGATCCCCTCTTCTTTTGACACTCCAGCTGCCACTCAAGCTTGGGGCCAACCAGCAACCACCGCAGCCATGAGTACCTGGCCCCAATCTGGCACTGTGTCCAACCCCTTTCAGCCCAGTGCATTTCCTCCCATGATGGCTCCTTTTGGGGGAATAACAACAGGGCAGCCATTTTCAGGGGCTCCTCCTCTGCCTCGTCGACCTCCCCCTGCAAAAGAAGAGGTACCTGCTGTTAAAAATGCTTTCACAGCTTTGGACCCCCTTGGTGGGAAGGATCAGAAAACTGGGAAGGACATGTTCAAAAATTTCCAGATGGCAAAACCTGGAAGTGCCCCCCTATCAGGCCAAAATGGCAATGGCACATTTGAGCAGTACTTTTCCAACAAAGTTGGTATAGCCCAGGATGCAGCTGACTATGATGACTTTGACATCAGCCAACTCTCTGCAAAATCCATTGGTAATAACCTGGCCATGATTTGAATTTCTTTCAAAAATATGACAGAACTACACTTTAATGTATGTTATTTTCAGAGCCTCCTAAACCTGTACTTCAGCAAGCCTCTACAACTACTGCTCTGGCTCCAAGTGTGACTCCTTCAACGGGAGTGATCTTGGATGTTGCTTTTACTCCTAATCCAGCTCCAATCCCATCGGGCCAAGATCCTTTGCCAACTGCTGATCTTTTTGATGATGCTTTTGGAAGCAGCTTTTTAGCACCACCTGCAACTACAGTAAATTGATACAGTACTATGTTTAAAAAAAAAAAAAAAAAAAAGCGTATACCTCATTTAAGTGATTATAAGCAATAGATGTATTTAAATAGGTCTGGACAATTGGTAGAAATACATTCAATTTAGACTGGGATTAACCAGTGTTAAATTATGTTTTAAAGATTAAATTTGTTAAAATGACTGCTGACTTCCTGTAACAAGACCGATACTCAAGTAGTTATGTAATATTGTAATCTTTCCTTTGCAGGGTGGTCCAGCAACACAGACCAATGCAAAAGCTGATATTTTTGTAGACCCTTTTGGAGGAAATCCTTTTGCCTAAGCTTTCTCAGATCCTGTACTGTTGAGGTATGTAACTCTAATGTTAAGAGTTGGGACTAATTGTCAAACATTTTTTAGTTATTGGTTGAATATCTGTAAATACACTTTGGCCCAATGTTTTTGGATACCTGACAATTACACATGTGTGCATTGCCCAAACTGTTGACACACCGTTGGAAGCACACAATTGTATAGGACCTCTTTGTATGAAGTAGAATTACAATTTTCCAGGGCACAAAGTCAGGTCCAGGAAGACATGATTTGCTAAGGTTGGAGCTCAGGTGGCCTGAATGGTGCTTTGACCTCAGGCCCACTGGACACCTTCAGGATGAACTGGAATGTTGTCTACACCCCAGACCTGCTCACCGGACCTCAGTCCATGATCTCACTAATCCTTTTGTGGCTGAATGGGTGAATGTCCATAACAATGCTCCAAAATCTAGTGAAAAGCCTTACCAGAAGAGTGGAGTTTATTATAAGGACAAAGGGGGACTAAATCTGGAAAATGTTCAAAAAGCTTTTAGCCATATAGTTTAGATGTTGGGGGTTTTCTTTTTGAAGTTTACAATGCCACTGAAGAGTGTAGTTTCAGTATGCTTCACCTGTGTAAATTATTTCTCTCTCTCTCTCTGTCTGTCTGTCTTCTTTATACAGAAATTGGGGAGACCCTCTGTGGCATAGTGATGCCTTCCTTTTGTCTACAGACCACTGTCCACACACTGACTTGTATGTTTCTTTTGTCTTTTTGTATCTGATCTCAGGTTGGTTTTTCCCTTATTAAATTGATTTGGCTCCATTGTACAATCACTTGAAAAAATACAAAAAATATGTGGGAGCTGAATATGACTTTGGGTTGATGCGTGAGGTAAATGGCCTAAGTCTTCTGTGTTGAATTTCTAATACTTCCTGGATGATGCAAGATGTATTTGACTGGAATTAAAGAAGCATGAAAAGATGTCTGTCTTCTGTTTCCTTATCTTTCAATTTACAATTTAACATTCAAAAAAAATTCTTTTGAATTTTAAAATGTCATATTAAAGTAGTTACACACATCACATCTACTCCTTTTCAAAAGAACACAGACTAAAACTCTTAGAGAAATAAATGTATTGTAGTTCTAGGTCTGCATGATGAAGCCTGCAATTATACGTAAGGAATAAAACATGTCCGGGAGTATTTTCTAATACACAAACTTGCTAATGAATAGTGTTTTGTTTTTTTTTTGTTTTTTTTTAATAAATCTTTACAAATGACCAAACGTTTTTCAGCTTGTGGTTGCATTAAATATCACGGAACATTAGCAAAACTGGTTTCTATTATCACTTCCGTATATAAACACATCGCTATAAACACTCATTCCCTCACCAGTCTCTTTCTTTTTCATTCTTGAAGTTAAAATAGCTTGGTTTGTGAAGTTACGGAGGAACGGCACTGCACAAAGTCTAAATTGTGTACTGGCAGCTTCGTCTTTTCAATGCAGCCTGTGTTTGGCTTTTAATGTTGTTTACAAGAGAACTGAATTCTTTCACTGATGAAGGGCACATACTGTTCCAGCCAACTACGGAAGCTTGGAGTTACTACAGTGAGGTAAAGAGCACGGAGATGTGACTAGATTACAGAGGCCATTGAGAGAACACCATCACCAGTGTACCTGTTGTCATCTGCCAAGAATTTGCCATTATCCCTTCAAAGCTATTATGGGGAGGATTGCATCGCTGTCAGACTGTAGCATCATAGTGAAAACTTTACCTCACCCTTTTGTTGATGCTTGGGACTTGGGAAGTGTTTGACAGGGCAAAACGGTCAGCCACAGTATAAAAAGAACATGCTATGGGGGGAAAATAGTATATACAAGGTGATAACCCTATGAAAAGCATTACATTAACTTTCTGCTATAGATCTAGTTATATTGTAAAAGCTTGCTTTGGTTGGTTTTTAAAATGCCTCGTCCTCTATTCAGTCGGAACGGTAGTTGGGATCTTCTCCAGGATTGGCCAAAGTCAAGTATTTTAGATCAGTGTGCAGGAGCACCTTTTTTCCTTGAACCAGATGATAGCTGGTTAAACACAGCCAGGAAAACACTGGAGACCGCTTCCTGGCCCAGGTTTCCGTCATTCCCTTTGGTAACTCCTGTTTGTCCAGAAGTCTCACCCACATCGAGAGATGGACAACAAAGAATTTCACATGTCAATTGTGACGGGAAGACCTGGAGAATCACTTTAGATGCCAGCCATTTTTGTCCAGAAGAAATTGGTGTCAAAGTCAATGAGGGCTACTTAGAAATAGCAGGTATGTCATGTACTCTTCACCTTTTCAAGAAACCCTGAAGGCTTTGTGGAACTTTTATTGAATATGTATGCAAATGGACTGTTATTCTATAAATTGACTTCTAGCTACAATAGCTCAGGATGGGTATTTATGTTCAAATTTTATTTTAAAGGTAAACATGAGGAAAGACATAATGACCATGGGATAATTTCCAGGAGTTTTACAAGGAAGTACAAGTAAGACTAAGTATACACTATATACTTATATTTCCTTTTCAATCAAGTCAGCTGACTAGTTAATGGTTGACCGTGCCTCCTATTCCCCATTTCTAATTGCAATGAGGAAAGGAAACACACTAATAAAACTATATAGCATTTACAAATCTAAAATATTTAGCAATGTATTAGTGTTTTCATAGAGCTCACATTGTTTTGTCTGTCAGGATCATAGCTTGATTAAATTACTTTTTCGTGCAACAGGCTGCCTGCAGAAGTTGATCTGCAAAAGACGAGCTCTTCACTTTCTCCGGAAGGGCTTCTCTTAGTTGAGGTACCTGCTGGTGTTCCTTCCAACAGATGCCCCATAGAGATTGTTATCCCAATACAGAGGAAGGAAGAACATTAGGTTTGTCATGTGTGAGGCTTTTAAATGTTAAACATTGGAAGTTTCATTGTGTGAATTCTATTTTTGTTACTTTATTCACTTCTAGTAAACAGTGCATTCATTTTATTTTATTATTATGAGTTTTTTTGTTTTTCATTAATAAACATTAAAGTTGTTGAGATAGCTGTTTGGATTTACGGGACACAACAAAAGTGCCTAACAACAGTAAACAATTTCACTTTTACTTGTGCAAAATCAGTATTAACCTTATCGTGCCTATTTATATCAGTAATTATTAATATTAAGTATCTATTTTTCATTTGAAATAAAAATAGATTCAAAATGTGATTTGCCGTTTTGTTTTCACATACATAACCTATGCTGATTACTGTGTAGTGCCTCTTTAAGCTCTTTAAGATGAAGTGATAACTGCTGCATACACAGTTAAGTATCTACACTTCTAAATTTCATGTATTTGTAGCACAATGTGGTCAAGCTTAACATATAAACCTATCATGGTAAAATATTCAGTCACTTAATACAGTTTCAGAATAGTAAAATATGTTTGTGGAAAAGTATGAGGTCATCCTGAACAATGAACTTTCTACAATTAACAATTTAACATCTAACTTCAACTGAAAGTCAACCATGTGTTATAAAATCATATAACCATGTGTTATAAAAGGTGCCAAAGGCACCTTATTATAATGATTGATCCTAATATATGATATGCAGCTTTGCAGCCAACCTGTCAAGCACATGGGAAAATATGATTGCATTGACCACCAGGGGTCAGCATCTTACCAAGTTTAGAGCTGAATCCACAAATAACTCCATAAATCAAAAAGTGTAGTTAAATTTTATATATGCGCTTGAGTTAGCTGCCAAGACATTCTATGATGTTAATTGGGACTTATTTGAGCACAGTGAGTAAAGAATCTAGTACCCAGAGAAAATAGGGGGGAAAAAAACAGTATAATATAGAGAATATAACAGAGCACAAATGCAGAACAATATAAATATTAAATGATTATATTTTTATAAATTAAATGATTATATTATACACCCATCTGAAATTAACAAGCCTGTCCATGTCTTGTGGATATGTTGCTATGGATTGCAAATAAGATTCATGCCAGATTAGACTTACAGTACATTATTATATACACTAAGTTAGTGGCCTGTTTGTTATTTAGGTTTACATCATAAAATAGTAATGTTTGTTTTCTATGAAATCATCTATAGGCCATACATAGTTACACATTACCTATTATCCAACTTCATGGAAATTAGATGGAAGTCCTCACCAAACAAATGCACAGATAAAACCTTGAACAGGACCCTGGGCATACTTCCCCAGATCATTTATTTAGTAAGTGATAATGAGCCAGTAGCTTGTAACAGCACAAGTCTAAATGTAATTGGAGAACAGCTCTTCAGCTCTTTCCCCAAAGGCACTGCTTATCCACAAGCTTATTATTTGGACCAACAGGTTCAAGCAACAGGTTGTGTGGCTAGTTAGCCAGAAGCAGCTAATCATAAAACCCACATTTTCCTCCATTTTTATATATCATATCAGGGTGATCAGACAAATTGGTTGCAGATTTTACCTTGTACACCTACACAATCAAGCTATTTTGGTAAAAATTTGAAATGTCTTTTCACTCCTACCTTGAGGAGCTGAACACACAGGTATCAAAAAACACAATTGAATTTTAGAATATATCAGGTTTCTATATGCCAGATAATTTCTGTAAATTAATGTAAGAATGCTGTTAAACATTTTTCAAAATGACACCCAAGTTCCACTACATTACCATCATTAAAGATCTTTTACATTAGATCTGTTCATAATAGAAAAAAATCTATCCTAGGTATTCTAGACTTGATATATGTTTCTTATTTCTTAACAAACATGCCTAATATGCCCTTCAGTTAATAATGCCTGTTAATAAATTCCAACTTCCACAGTCAGTGGTATCTAAATATATCCATGTCCATTTGTGAGGAGCAGGTCTGTGGCTGGGGAGTAGTTATTGTATTCTGATTATATGACTCCTTTTAAATCATTCATTCTATTTAGATACTCAATGCACATTGAACATAATTACATTTATGAAAAAGATTTATTTATTTATTTATTTATTTTTAAAAGTATTTAGATATATGCAATGGCCAAAAATACAGCCAGGAGCCTCTTCAGTTACATGACAAGGCCAGTTGTGGAAATAGAGAGATGTGAAATACTGAGAATGCTTTCAGCTGCAGGGTGCTTCACTCTCACCATGTATGGAATGAGCAAGAGACATGATCAAAGATTTACAGCACTCATAATATCTGAAGCTATAGTCTGTCAACAATCCCACATTAAACCACTGATGTCCTAGGAAATGAGGCTGACTCCTAGGAAATGAAGTAGATAGAAATATTAAAACAAAGAATGTACTGAATGAAAATCCAAATTAATAAATAACTCAACCACTTAGCATGTAAGTAATTTGAATACTGAAAGCTCTCGAAGCATTACATTTAGACTATGGGGATCAAGGGGATTTCATAAAAACACACAGATTTAATTGATATTTTTAGGAGAGGAATATGTAGCCACAAAATGAGCTGAAATTCTCACTTAATAAACTAAATAATAATTGGAATAACCATTAATTAATGTTTATAGTCTTGACCCAAAGTTCATGGTAATTTGATTTTAAATAAAATAATTTACCCAAAATAACCCTAAATTATTCTTTAATAATACCCTTTACATACAGTTTTCAAAGAAATTGCTTTGTGATAGTTGTGGTGGTAAATACATATAGTTGTTACAGCACCACTGCTTAAATGTATTTCTACTTTGTTTTTCTAATTGCAAAATGTATATCTGAGATCTTTTTTTATTATTTAGGTGTATGTAGACAAATGATTTCAGATCAGAAAAATCAAAGAATATCAGGTATACATTGGGGAAACAACCTTTGGGGGAGAAACAAAACCTTATCTAAATATAAACACAGAGAAGAGCTATACATATCAGCATCTAATGTTTCTTGACTAAGCCATATTAATGTGACTTGGCCATATATAAGTTTTGCTTTGCTGGCAAAACCATTCCAATATAAGCAGCTGAAAGTCTCTCAGGGAGACTGCAGTGAAGACCAGTCAAGTCCTTGAGTGTGGTGAGATGCACTTTCATTTATTCTATATTCAACATTATATAACATTATCCTTTAGGATTAAATGAAAGAATAAAGTAATATAAACTTTAAATTATGAGTGTTATATATACGCTACTGTAGATGATAAGCAATTAAGCACAATACAATAACACAATGAAGACAGTAGGGTTCAGAAGCCTGAGACGTCTGGAGAAAATGCTTCTTAATAATTATGTATTATTTTCTATTATGATACAAATGTTTCATTGCACATTATATTATTAACAACAACTTGAGTGAAAAATAGCATGTAAGGAATATTTACATGGATTTTAGAATTTCTTAGTATTTGGTATCTCCCCCTTTTGCTTTAATGACAGATTGGGTAAAACCTGATTAGCTACATTAGATCAAATATATTGAGTGTCATCTGAACATGCTTCAATGGTAGGGACAAGTCTCAAAGAAAATCTGAATTTTTTTTTTACAAAAGAGTGAAAATAGCCAATGTTACAAATTTGATTAAATTTAAATAGAGACCTAGAAATAGTACAGAATATGGAATATTTATAACTAAATATTTAACACTAGACAGAATATTAAAATTCTGTTTGGAATTAGTTTCAAATTTCAATATATTTTTTAAAAGCTTTAAATAAATACAGCAATTTAACAAAAATTATTATTATTATGATCTTTTTATCTTACAGGGTTGTTAGAAAATTCTTCACCTTTGGGAGCAGAGACAGGTAAATTAAAATCTAAGAACTAAGACATTATCAGTGAGTTTTTGTCTTACTGATAAGAGAATGTAACACAGATAACTTGTCATTAATAGCTATAAATACATGTTATAATAAAATGTATGCTAAAACAATTCTAAAACAATTCATAATGTGTCAATAGAGTTTGATGCTGTCATATTAAATTAATACTTTTTTTTATAGTAGTGCATTTGTATAATGCTAAAGGTGTTTTTTTCTGTTATTCTGAAATATTGTCTTCCTTGCAGTGAGCTGCCACCATGAGCACAGACGCAGAGATGGCCGCTTATGGCAAAGCTGCCATTTACCTTCGTAAGCCTGAGAAGGAGAGAATTGAGGCTCAAAACAAGCCCTTTGATGCAAAGACGGCCTGTTATGTAGCTGATGACAAAGAGCTATACCTTAAAGCTACGGTCAAGAGCAGAGACGGTGGCAAAGTCACAGTTGAACTGCTCAATAACAAAGAGGTGAGAATTAATAAGAAAATGTACATCACAACTTTATAGTACTATATACATATATATATATATATATATATAAGTCATTCATCTTAAATGTGCATATTATTTGAATGTCTGATAGTCAAGAACAGTTAAGGAGGATGATGTCAGCCCCATGAACCCTCCTAAGTTCGATAAGATTGAGGACATGGCTATGATGACCCACCTCAATGAAGCCTCTGTGTTGTATAACCTCAAAGAGCGTTATGCAGCTTGGATGATCTACGTAAGTAAAGCAACAGTACTACACTAGTAACTACACAAGATACTAGCTGAATAGATTATTTCTTCCTATGAATTTATCCCAAAGAGCTGCTTAATTGATAAGATTGTAACACTTCTTTAGAAAATCTCATAAGTAATCATTCCTGTCCACATCTACTTCAGACCTACTCTGGACTTTTCTGTGCTACTGTGAATCCCTACAAGTGGCTCCCAGTGTACGATGCAGAAGTGGTTGCTGCCTACAGAGGCAAAAAGCGCATGGAAGCCCCACCTCACATCTTCTCTGTGTCTGACAATGCCTATCAGTTTATGCTCACTGGTAAGACAGACGTAATTTCTAGATTATACTACTAACAATTTTTTAAATTTAAATTATATATTTGAATTTGATATTTTATTGTCATCCCACAGACAGGGAGAACCAGTCTGTCCTGATTACGTAAGTACTTGCGAGTACATACAATAATTACAACTCTCTTTTTTAGCATCATTAATTTCTATATAATCATTTTATTTCTTCTAAACCAGTGGAGAATCTGGTGCTGGAAAGACTGTGAACACCAAACGTGTCATCCAGTACTTTGCTACAGTTGCAATGCAGAGTGACAAGAAAAAGGAGCAAGGTCCTGCCAAAATGCAGGTTTGAACTGAACTCCATGTGGTTTTCGTGGCATTCTTTTTTGGGTCAGGCTTTAGGGGTTTTTATATTCGTTCTTCCTCCTCTTGAATGTCATGTGAATCCTTTAACTCAATCACAAAGAACATTTAATATGTTGCAGGGATCTCTTGAAGACCAGATCATTGCAGCCAATCCTTTGCTTGAGGCCTATGGTAATGCTAAGACTGTGAGAAATGACAACTCTTCTCGCTTTGTAAGTTTGATTCTATTTCAGCCAAACTATTATATAAACTGTGATGTTTATATACAGTTTACAACTTCTCATGTTGATTATCTGATTTCTGATGAAACTGACACAAAATCACTGTTTCACTAAATCAGGGTAAATTTATCAGAATTCATTTTGGCACGTCGGGCAAACTGTCTAGTGCTGACATTGAGACATGTAAGTTGACTAATTAACACATTGATGATGGTAGTTGTGCTAGTCTAGCTTTTGTAAATGACTTGAACTCATATGTCCAATCAGATCTGCTGGAGAAGTCTAGAGTAACATTCCAGCTTTCTGATGAGAGAGGATACCACATCTTTTACCAGATGAT
>JAQQZX010000017.1:9270315-9283808 GCA_030068355.1 Notoglanidium maculatum
CCTGTGGTGGACTGGCGACCTGCCCAGGGTGTACCCCGCCTCTCACCCGAAGATGCTGGGATTGGCTCTAGCTTCCCTGTGATCCAGACGGATAAAGCGGTATAGATAATGGATGGATGGATGGATGAAACTGCCTCTGCAGTTTTGTCACTGAGTGTGTGTATATATATTTATATCCATTAAGGGACCATTATTATCCTTTAAGGGTCAGGAATTCCAACCAAGTCCAGCTGACTTCGGGAAAGAGGCAATGTACACCCTGGACAGGTCACCAATCTATTGCAAAGCTAACACAGAGATGAACAAACATTTACACCTATGGGCAATTTAGAGTAGCCAGTTGAACTAATGTATTTGGAGGAAACTCATGCAGGCACGGTTGTAACTTGCAAATTCCTTCCGCCAGTCTACACACTTCTAACTGTGAGGTGACAATGCTAACCACTGTACCTGTGTACCACACCTGCTAATTTATGCAATTATCTAATCAGCCACTCAGTGCATTGTAGAAAATCATGCAAATATGAGCCTGTAGCTTCGGGTAATGTTCATATAAACCATCTGAATTGGGAAAAATGTGATCTCCGTGATTTTGATCGTAGCGTGATAGTTGGGGCTAGATGGGCTATTTTGAGTATAAATGCTAATTTTCTTGTATTTTCCCACACTACAGTTTCTAGAGTTTACTCAGAATGCTGCAATAAACAAAAACATCCAGTGAGTGGCAGTTCTGCTGACAGAAATGCCTTGTAGGTCTGAGGTGGTCAGTGGCCAGAGAATGGCCAGTCTGGTTCAAGCTGACAGAAAGACTACAGTAACTCAGATATCCACTCTGTAAAATTGTGGTGAACAGAAAAGCATCTCAGAATGCACATCATGTCAAACATTGACACGGGTTACTGCTGGGCTTTCTGCCAAGAACAGAAAGCTGTGGCTGCAGGCACAGGCTAATCAAAAGTGGACAGTTTTGGTTACTGAAAAAAATTATAAAATAACAAAATTTCT
The DNA here is from genome assembly GCA_030068355.1 of Notoglanidium maculatum. Lineage (NCBI taxonomy): Eukaryota > Metazoa > Chordata > Actinopteri > Siluriformes > Auchenoglanididae > Notoglanidium > Notoglanidium maculatum. Next base: position 9,271,321 of record JAQQZX010000017.1, read on the forward strand.
GCTGAGGCACAAAGATGGTTTGGTCAGAATCTGGCACTAACAGCATTAATAACATTAATAGGCCCATTAATACCAATCAATCATCACTTGAATGCTTATTGAATATTGTTGCTGACCATATGCCTTCCTTCATTTGAATATTGTTGCTGACCATATGCATTCCTTCATTCACAATTTCCACATCTTCCAGTGGCTACGTCCAGCATGATACTGCACCAATATCACAAACAAAAGTCATCTCAAACTGGTTTCACAAACATGTCAGTGGCATTTCAGTGACCAGATATGAATCCAATAAAACATCTTTGGGATGTGGTGGAATGGGAGATTCACACCATGAAAGTGCACCTGAAAAATCTGCAGGAATTGTGTGATGAAATCATGTCAAAATGGACCAGAATCTCAAAGAAATGTTTCCAAAATCTTGTGGAATCCTTGCCATGAAGATTTGAGACTGTTTTGAGAGCAAAGGGAGGCCTACCCAATATTAGTTTTTGATCCTAATACATGGGAAGAGGTCATTATAGACCATAAGATTCCATAATGAACCTCAGCTATGCAACCCAGTAATAAAAGAATTGCAGTTGCCCAGGAGGACGACAACTTGTACTCAAATCTCAAAAGCAATAATTCTTTTATCAATTGTCATTTAATTTTCTGAGAAACTTTTTCTTGAAGCATTTTAATTTGCTTCTTCCAGATGCCATCATTTTTGCTGTACTTTTTTAGATTGAGATCTAATGTAATATAGCTAATAATATCTATTATATATCCCTTGAGAAAAGCATTAAATACTTCCCACTTGGTACATGCATGTGTTTCTACTGTATCAATTCCAAGAAGTTGTCTATCATTTCCCCATATAATCTATAAATTCATTATCCCATAACCATTTGTGCTGAAAGTGCTGTCTAGGTCAGTCTTTTACCAATTTTATTTTCAAATACACTAAGCAACATGGTGCATGATCTGAGAGTACAATGTTATCATAGGAACAGTGTATTCTAGAGTATAATCCCATGGATACCAAAAAGTAACAAGCCTTTATTTGTCATGCATACATTACAGCACATTACAGAAATTACTATTTCTCATATCCCAATTTGTTAGGAAGTTGTGGTCAGAGCTAATGGTCAGCCATGATACAGTGCCCTGGAGCAGATAGAGTTAAGGGCCTTAATCAGGAGTCCAACAGTTGCAGCTTGGTGGTTGTGGGGCTTGAACCCCTGACCTTCTAATCAGCCTTTAACCGTTGAGCCACCACTGACCTAGCAAATATATGAGACACTCTGCACACGTATTTGTTGTATGTACTAGAATAACACAATGAGGTCCTACCATTTGATTTTATTAGTTTCCATATGTATAACAGACCTAATTCATTAATAAAGCAATGAATAGCTGTTCTGCATCTATTATGTGACAGATCTCAACCTCCTATTATATATTTCCCTGAAGGTGTGCAGAGGCTAAGAAATAAATTTGTAGAAAACAGAGATCATCTATCATATAAAATCACTAAATTCAAATTTTCTGATCAAAGTAAAGCTTGAATTAAGTGCCTGACCATCTTATCCTTAATTACATCTGTCACTTGTAATGGGACTGACTTATGAATAAGGGTCATAACTGGCCTCCTGGCCTATGATGAAAGTGAGGCTATGAATATACCACCCTGCTATCTCCTCCGAATCCTAATATTGTCCTCACTCAATATACGTGTTCCTAGAAAAAAACCCAGATTTTTTTAGAATCCATATCCTCTGTAGTTGCAAGATAGAAATTAAGCTTTACTTTCTAATACAAATTTTCACACTGGGATGTTACAGCTCACATCCAACATACTGAACTTGTGAAAAAACAAACACAATTTTCCTACTTATATGAAAGTCTCCATTTAAAGCTCTGCTTCCACTTATCACCAATGTCAGTTCCACATGCTGTGAGGATCAGTCTGCCCATCCTCTTCTCAAAAACAAACAAAAGAAAAAAATTTACTCAATGCTACTGTTCATGTAGCATAACTAAACACTTGCCTGCAATATTTGAGATGTATTATTACTGTAATGCACCAATGAAATCTTGTACCTCATTCGTAGCACTGAAGAATGTTTTTCATCCCCCAGGCAGTGTTGATTACCTTCACTTTATCCCCGTGTTTGAGGAACTTCATTATTAGCGTTCTCAGTAGGGTGTTAGCATCCTTCTTCAGTCCGAACCAGTGTTTCCTCTCTGAAACTGCTTGTTTTTTTAACCTCCAATATCTCTAGGATCCATTTTTCTAAAAAAGAGCAAGGATCTGGTTCTTTGGCACCGTGCAGCAGATTCATCAGCCTCAGGTTATTCATTCATGATCTCATCTCCAAATCCATGCCCTTATCTTCTAATGTTTTTCTTCTTTGTCTCCAGTGCATGTACCCTAGCCTGCAGTGCAACCATACCATTTTCAGCTGCAGATTACATTACAGAAAAATTCAGATTATTGGTATTAATTGCAGCTAATGTAGTGTCCCGCTTCTGCACCATCCAGCATACGTTTGGCCCCTGCTCCCCCTTCGATATCATCATTAGCTTTCTAAACTACTTTTTGAACTTACTTGGCTTTGGCTGTTTGTACATTTTTTTGTGTGTTATCTTTGTTTGATTTAGTAGAAGATGCCATCATAGTGTCCAAATAAACAAACAAACTAAAACAATTGGTGTCCTTATTTTTTTGCTGGATCAAGTGTCTTAGTAGCAATTATCAGAAGTTATAGCAGAGCAGTACAAAACACATTCAACTAGGTGGTGGCCATAACCGTAAGTCCCCACATCCAATATTTACGTAACTAAATAAAATGCGTTAAAAACCAAAAATGTATTGTGAAAGTTATCCCACTCCATCACGTTGTGGTCTCTTTTTTGTGCAGTTACGTCTGGAAGCTGAGCAGGAGGCTGAGTGCCAGGCCTTGAAGCGGCAGTTGCAGCAGGAGATGGAGCTTCTGGATGCCTACCAAAGCAAGACAAAGGCGCAGGCTGAGGCCCAGCATGAGCGTGACATGCAGAAGTTGGAGCAAAAAGCATCCTTGCGCAGGGCTCACCTGGAACAGAAAGTGAGCCTTGTTACATGTAGACCAGAATTAAACAATAGAAAATAAGAATAATATTTATAACAAACACATGCACCATTCTAACCTATAGTATGACTGTTTTAGTCTTGGACCTACCACCATTTTGTGTGTTTTGCTTAAGTCCTAAAAATACCTGGAAGATGCAAATAATAATCCATTACATTTTGATTGCAGATTGAAGAGGAACTAGCTGCACTTCAGAAAGAGAGGACTGAAAAAGTCAAAAATTTATTTGAACGGCAAGAGCGAGAGCTGGAGGCCTTTGATGTGGAGAGCTCCCGTTTGGGTTTTGGAAGCTTGGCCTCATTTGACTTTCCCAAGGAAGATGACAGATGATCAAACCCAAGCTGGGGGGCCATTTGATGCTGATGTCTCTGGATATGTTGTGCCTGTACTGTCCCATATTGGATTTACCAAGATCACCTTTACAGTGACCATGCTGGATCTGTCTTTTAAAATCTTAAGTACTGGCTGGGGGAACTCCTGAAATTGAAATGTAATCTGCAGCCAATACGAGTGACTTAATGGAGCTCAAAAAGTAAAGAGCTAAATCTAGAAGAACAGACCTTTTCTCCATGCCGTCGACCCACTTTTGGTATTAAAATCAGTAATTCAGGATATTTTAGTACAAGTAAGCACTTTGATATGTTTAAGTATGAACCCAACATGTAAAGTGAACATATTGTGTGAAAAATGCCTTTGGTGTTATCAAAGGACATTGCGACTGTAGAATGTGTCCTCTGTCTTCACCGTGGCTATTAGCTGTTTTTGTCTTTGTTTATCACAGCGAATGTGAATACTGTTGGTAAAAGCTGTAAGCAAAGGCAGGTTTTGAAACAGTGTCAGATTTTAAAATACAGTGACTATATTGACAGCATTCAGTTACTTTCATATTGTGGTAGAACACACCTCTTTTTTTAAAAGGGAAAAAAACTAGTAACTATAAGTTAATCATTGTTCAGTATCCTAAATTAATTGGCATAATTCTTTTTATTACTAAAACAAATAAATGCAGTCAGATTCCTTCCTGGTATTATTGCATGCACTTTAAAAGACAAATTCAGGTTGTGAAGTGGAGCATGGATCTGTCAGAGATTTTAGCTGTCTGTAAATAAAAGTGGTCCATAGCAGTTTTGTTCCATGGCTATTGATACTGAAAATAAGCTTTATCTTTGATATGAAAGATTGCCAAATTGCCAGATGCCTTTAAGTTATGTTATGAATGTTTTAGTTTTCTTTCTTTTTTCCCAGGTGACATCATAGTTTGTTGAATTGTGACTCATTCAGTGTAGCGTTATCAATGCTCTTGTACAGGCAAAAAATGGTGCAATTTGTGTTGTAAAAATTTTATATAAATATTTGTATATGATAATCTAAATAGGGGTTTACACGTGTATTAGTCAGTCTTTGCCAAAATAAATATGGGAATCTTATTCAGTGGTGACAATGGAAGGCAAACTATTTTTGTAAGCAAAACAGGGAGAATTACCAGTTTCACTTAGTAGTGTGACAACAAAATCAGTTATGGTTCTTTTTGGCAAGATTCATGTCTAGTTGATGCTGAGAAACAACAACAAATGTTAATCAGCTTTTTAAGCAGTAAATCTTATTGAGTAATTCTTAAAAAGTTGATTGAGATGTTGAGTAATTCTTACAAAGTAATTCTATAGAAGTGATCGTTTGCAAGCAAATACTTCAGAAAGCAGGATGTGGAAGCCTGGGCAATTAATATCTTTTTAAGCCCAAAGATTCATATCTTTTTTTAAGAAAAAAGAAAAAGAAACACTTGTATCACACTGTGCATACCTGGCACATAACATTGTGGAACTCATGCTAAGGGATACCATTCAGTTTCATATTTTGTGACTGTCATTACAGGCCTGTTTTTAAACAAAGCCATTGTTGAAACTGCCATTGCACAAGTAAAATGATGTTTTAATGAATAAACTGAATTAAGTTTTTGTTGGCTATTGATATATGATGAAAGCATATTTTCTTTTTTGTAAATTCAAACTATATAGAGGTTACTAAAAACTCATGTAAGTGCAATAAATTAGTATCTATCCATTCAGCACTTACAGTGTTAATAACTGTATATTACTGGTAATGGGATTTCTGAATTTGCGATGCTCATGAAAAGCTTAATGGTCCATAAAAAAGAATTGTAGTGTTAAAGGAATAACTACTGGACTTAGCTAAAGAAGAGATTGTTTTGAAGAACATATTCTGATATAGAACAGAAAATGTCACATGTAATGGTGCATAGTTTAGTGCTCAATCAATTTTAGCTGTAACTGTAACTATGAGCTTACATGTGCTGTTTGTAACTACCTTAACATTACTGAGTGCATTATTGTGAATAATGTTATGCCTTAATAGGGAGGTATGGCAACTAACAGGAAAGTTGTTATTCACAAAAATACACTAATTTTAAAACTTATCTTAATTGGGTAGTGCCTGCAAGGCTATTTTGGTATATACACAACAGTAACGGAGCTAATAAGCTAACAAAAATAAAAATCTGTTAACTTTATGTAACTGACTGGGATGAGTTTATTCATTTATCAGATCAGTTCTGTCCATTACAAGCTGACCGTTAAAATTGTAAAGCGTGCTAGCGTGAGACGGAATCTAAACCAACATGTTGGGTTGTTACCAAATTAACATAATAATGAAACAAATAACCCTAACTAAATTACCTGATTAAAAAGATTAATCTGATTAAAATTAAAGAGCAATCCAATTAATCATAAAAGCAAAAAAAAAAAAAACATTTTTTTTAAGTTGTAAAACTTCTATCAACATATACTTGAAAAAAGATTAGAAATATTAATATAATACTAAATTGAATTCATTTTTCCACAGTCTAGGTGTGTTATTATAAGGGAAACATTTAAGAAAATAAATCACAATACAGTTTATCAATCAATAGCTCCCATTATAGAGCAATTAAATTATTACAAAATACTGCTATTTTATTTTCCCTGTCAATATCCAAAAAATTTGAGAAGCCATACATTTCTTTCTGTTTGAGTTTTTCTAGAGATATTCACAATTTAATAAATACACTATATGGTGAAGCATCTGTGGACATCTGACATTCACACCCATATGCGGGTGCCACAAAGGTGGATGCACACAATTGTCAAGAATGTCTTGCACGCTGTAATATTAAGAGTTCACTTCAATGGAACTAAGGGGCCAAAACATGTTCCAGCATGACAATACCCCTGTACACAAAGCATGGTCCACAGCCCCAATATTCAGCCCTTGCCTGTCCTACTTTGCTGTGAATGTGCAAAGGCAATATTGTGAGAAAACTATTATCGGACTGTGTTCAGAGGTTGGACTTAGGGTGCTGGGGACCCCTGGGCTTGAACCACTGTTGGGGTTCTGTACCCATACCAAGTGGAACTCACTGCAAAAGGCATCGACAGGGATGATAACACGTAATGCCTCCACTTCCTAATAGCAGAGGGATAAAAACAACAGGCAGTCATTAAGCAGAGCGAGACAGAGAAAGACAATGTCAAATCTCTTGTCATTATGGACAGTAGCTGAAGAACAGAAACTGAACCAGATATTATAAACAGTTTAAAATTCTATGAAGTTAATACATAAGTGTACAAAAATACAAATACAAAATCATGGTGGCATGTGAGCAACAGAAAATATGATAGAAAGCCAACTACCCAGTCACACTCATACATTGTCATATCATAATATTTTTTCTATCTCTCTATCAGAATTAATTATTAATTATTAGAATTATTCAATAATCCATTTCATGTTCATTACAAAAATGAGGTTAACTAGTGATTCTTGTAGGAAGATTCTTTGATTCTTTGTATAACTGGTTTTGGAGCTACTGTTCCAATGACGTATTCTGAAAATTCATCTAAAAAGTTTGCCTGTGCGGGCAGTAGTTGGTTAGAGTGTCTTACATTTCATACCTCTTGTAGCAACATACTAATAAAATCAGGCCTCTAGAGTTCTTCCACATGAAACTCATGAAACCTTGCTTTGTATACAGGGTTACAGTCCTCTTTGAACAGGGTCTTCCTTCTTATGCTAATGTATTTTCCAGAAGCAGTTTGAAACTAGTTCATGCTTTGGTTACCTCTAGGTTAGATTATTGTAATGCCTTACTGTCTGCATGTTCCAGTAGGTGCATAAACAAGCTCCAGTTAGTCCAGAATGCAGCAGCAAGGGTCCTTACTAGAACAAGAAGATATGAGCACATCACCTCATATTATCTACACTGTATTGGCTCCCAATCAAATTTGACACAGATTGTAAAATACTACTGTTGACCTATTGTCACATGGGTGGGTTGTGGCTGGACACATGCGCAGGTTGGGAGATGACATTGAAAGTAAGTGTTTTTATTAAACACACAATGGCAAAGGTACAAAATCGTCAGACTTAATACACAAACCAAAAACAGAAACAAAGTTGGGCGCATGGCAAACAGAGCAACGTAGGGAAGGCAGAATCAGAATCCAAAAACACAGAACATAATCCAGAACCAGAATAGCAATCATGAGAAATAAGGGCTGGCGATAGTAGACAACGAGGGCTAGACAAATGCTTTGTGATATATATAGAAACTGAGAGTCCTTTTAAATGCTGTGTGAGTGTGTGTGAATGGGATGCACCTGCATCCAATTTACAGTCACGTGATACAGGGCCAGGAGTGCGTGTCGGCCATCATGGTTGGATGCAAATGCTCATGGGAACTGTAGTCCCAGGTTGTAGTTCATGCCAAAATGCGGAAGTGTTTGAATCTGGGATAATATGTTATTTTAGTGTTATACATGACTTTTAACTTATGTTATATCAGGGCTAATTTCACCTTGTGGATTCTACTTTAAACACCCAGCAAACTTTTTGCTGATGGTTATCTGATATATCTGACAGTTGCTTGTATTTGATCACAGTCTCAAGAATGGATTTAAGTAGGTTTGAAACTGGGACAATCCTTTATTTTTATTTTATACATGCATCTTTGAGCTATGTTGAATCAGGACAAATTTCACCTTGGGGAGACTACATTAGAAATGTAGTGCTTTTTGCTTTTTGCTGATGCTTATCTGATATATCTAGTGAGTTGTTTCTGTTCAAGCACAGGCTCTAGAATGTAATTAAGTAGGTTGAAAGCTGAGACAATCCTTTATTTCTGTTTTATATATGCACCTTTGAGCTATGTTAAATCAGGGCTTATTTTGCATTGGGGAGACTACATTAAAAAACCAGCACACTTTTTGCTGACCCTTATCTGATATATCTGGTGGTTGTTTCTATTCAAGCACAGTCTCTAGAATGTATTTAAGTAGGGTTGAAGCTGGGACAACGCTTTAATTTTTTATTTTGGCCATATAGTTGTTAAATATGATCTTATGGCATAGGACTCAAACCACCACGAACAGTCTTGCACTCAAAACTTGACTCTATTACTAAAGTGTGTTAGTTGTAATTGCACTATACAGTGTGACCCAATTGAGGATGGGTTCCCTTTCTGGTTCCTCTCAAGGTTTCTTCCTTTTGTCATCTCAGGGAGTGTTTCCTCTCCACCATTACCACAGGCTTGCTCATTAGGGATATATATATATGTAAAATAATATGGATATATATATATATATATGTGTGTGTGTGTGTAAAATAATATGGATATTAGTAATTATTGATATGCTTTTTTAAATTAGTGCCATACCAGGTCCGGGGGGCCCAATGTCAAGCTATCGAGGAACAAGTGGCACGAATGTCACAAGACGGCATCATAGATGAGTCCTCCAGCCCATGGTCAAGCCTGATCATAGTGGTTTCCAAGCCTGATGGGAGCCTCCAATCATGTAATGACTTCAGATGGCTCAATGACATTTCAGAGTTTGAAGGCGAGGAGCACCCTGTGTTGTATATTAGCTGGAAGCTGAGCCCCACCGAACGAAGATATGCCGCAGTGGAACAAGAAGCCTTAGCTATCAAGTGGGCCATGAACAAATTGCGCTACTACCTAATGGGCAGAACATTTACGTTGATAACAGATCACATGCCATTACAATGGATGGTGAAGGAGAAAAATGCCAATAACAAAATAACACGCTAGTTTTTATCTCTGCAGAACTTCTCATTCTAGGTGCGGCACATAAGAGGTACAGAACACAGCAACGCAGGCACCCTCTCCAGATGTCATGCTCTCTGGGCACGCTCAACAACTATGACTGGCTCAGAACTGAGGGGGGGGACTGTGGCCACAATCCAATGGATGGCGCCTCTGCCATCGCAAGCTCTCCTCGCCAGCAGATACCAATGTTGTGGACTGCTGGAGCGCACATGGCTACATGTGCACATGGCCGGAGTAACAAGACAGAACTCAATAGAAGCCTTTGACACTTAAGAAATGCTTGTAATTATACTTCAGTATACCATAGAAACATCTGACAAAAATATCTAAAAACACTGAAGCAGCAAACTTTGTGAGAACCAATACTTGTGTCATTCTCAAAACTTTTGGCCATGGCTGTAAATAAATTACAGGGTTAGGCTTAGAAACTACAGAAAAATGCTGTGTTTATTACAATTTTTCTTCTGCAAACTAAAAAGAAATGAAACTCAACTAATTTTATGATTTACAATATATTATACTTTGTTAGGTCTAACAAAGACACAAGTCAGTTTTGAAAATAATCAGGTTTTTTGTTTAAAAAAATTAAAATTCAATAACTTTTAGACTGTAGGAGTTACACATAGAAAACCAAATGCACTCCAATACAGTCTATTATTGCTATCAAATACAGATATAGATTTCTGAATAGAAATATATTTCTAAAAACTCTGTTTTGTTTTTTAATAGTTTTTATTGCTTAAGTATTTATATCTTCATTTTTAGGGCTCGAGAACCATTAAAATATCCTCTTCTTACCTCCCCTACTTGGGGGGTGATATGCGTGTACGTCTTCCTCAATCTTGGGTCCTCTACCAGAGGCCTGGGAATTTAAGGGTTCTGTGCAGTATCTTACCTGTCTTGAACTGCATATTTCTGGGCAGAGACCTCAGTTGTTGTACCTGAAATCTGTTGGAGCCACTATCCAAGTTTGGGAATCACGGCCCCTAATGCTCCTATTACCACTGGAACCACTTTGGACTTCACCTTCCAAATTTGTTCCAGTTGTTCCTTCAGGTCTTGGTACTTCTTGATCTTGTTATGCCTTTCAGTATATGCTATTCCAGCTTGCATCTTCCATCCATCCATTATCTATACCGCTTTATCCCTCTGGGTCACGGGGGGAAGATGGAGCCAATCTCAGCAGACTACAGGCGAGAGGCAGGGTACACCCTGGGCAGGTCGGCAGTCAACCACAGGGCCAACACAGACAAACAACCACACACTCTCACATTCACACCTATGGGCAATTTAGTGTAGCCAGTTGACTTAATCTGCATGTCTTTGGACTGTGGGAGGAAACCGGAGCACCCAGAGGAAACCCACTCTTGCACAGGGAGAACATGCAAACTCCACACAGAAAGGCACCCTGGGTGATCCAGGGATCAAACCCAGGACCTTCTTGCTGTGAGGCGACAGTGCTAACCACCACTGCACCTTGGGTCCCGCCTACTGTGCCTACTTAGAGCCTGTTCTTGTGGTGCCATGATCAGATCCTCTGTGCTGTCTTTCAGGCCTGCTTTTTCTAGCCACTGGTAGGATTTCCTGATGTCAGCCACTTCCTCTATCTGCCGGTGGTACATTACATGGAGAGGCTTGGTCTTCCATGATGCTTTCTCATCCTTCTTGTCATCTTTGGTCTTCTGCTGCCTGAGACACACTTTCATCAGTTCATCCTGGGAGCCGTCTTCTTGATGTATTCACGGGTGTTCCATGTTTCATTATGGATAGTGGCTCTGACACTTGGTTGGTTGGTTGATGGTTACTCCACTTCTGAACTTCCATATCCATATCCACTCTTTGTGATAATGTGGCTGTGGGGGTTCAGGCCCTTGGTATACACACCACACTTTATGGTGACTCATGCAATGGCCTTAGAATTGGCTTCCAGTGTTGTCTTCCACAGCCACATTGAGTTCTTGATGAAGCTTATCAGTGCTTTGTTCACCTTGTATAGTGCCAAGCATTCCAGTGTCCATGTGTGGGGCATCGAATCATAGGCCTTCTTGTAGTCAATCCAGGCTGTTCTCAGGTTGGTCTGCCTAGTCTTGGGTGATTGCTCTATTGACCAGTAGCTGGTGCTTTGACCCTCTGGTGTTGGTTCCAATTCCTTTCTTAGCTTTGCTCATGTATTGACTCATGTGTCTGCGTAGATTCTCCGCTATGATGCCTGAGAGGAGCTTCCATGTGGTGGTGAGGCAGGTTATTGGCCTTTAGTTGGATGGCAGAGTACCCTTCTGTGGATCTTTCATGATCAGGCTTGTCCTACCCTGCGTTAGCCGGTCTGGGTGAGTGCCCATTGTTAGCAGCTCACTCATTTGTGCTGCCAGGTGGTCATGGAGTGCTGTTAGTTTGTTCAGCCAGTAACTTTGTATCATGTCAGGTCCAGGTACTGTCCAGTTCTTCATGCTTGTGACTCGCTGCTATATATCTGCCTTGGTGATGGTGACTGGTTCTTGATGTGGGAAATCTCTCAGGTCTGCTCATAGGTCTTCCAGCCATTTGGAATTGGTGTTATGTGATGCCTTCTTCTCCCATATGTCCTTCTAGTATTTCTCAGTCTCAGCTCTGGGTGTATCTAATATAATTTTTTAACTTTTTAAATTTTTTAACAACTGCTTGTTGTTCCCTTGTAGCTGTGACTACATCCTTGATGGTTCTTTGGAGAACAGGCCATTTACTGTTTTGGCCTCTGCTTCCCTGGTGTATCTCTTCAGTCTTGTGGCCAGAGCTGTTAGTCTTTGTTTGGCAGTCTCCAGAGTCTCACTTGTGGACATCAGATCAGATCAGGGAAGCACGGAAGCAGATCAGCTGGCTCACAGAAGTGCAGAAAGGAGTCATGTGAGACAGGTCCAGGGTCATGAAGAAGTACAAGAATATATATATTCACTGCTTGTCCAAAAAAAAAGTCACACTAATATTTCGTTGGACCGCCTTTAGCTTTAATTATGGCATGCATTCGCTGTGGCATCATTTTGATGAGGTTCTGCAATGTCACAACATTGACAACAACAACAACAACCCAGAGTTGCATAAATCTTTTGACAAGATCTTGTAGAGCTGATGGGACATTCGGACTGCTGTGCAAAATCTTCTCCAGCACATCCCAAAGATTCTCAATGGTGTTAATGTCTGGAATCTGTGGTGGCCAATCCATGTGTGAAAATGATGTCTCATGCTCCCTGAACCACTCTTTCACAATTTGAGCCCAATGA
>JAQQZX010000017.1:9293231-9310477 GCA_030068355.1 Notoglanidium maculatum
GGAGAACATGCAAACTCCGAACAGAAAGGCACCCTGGGTGACCCGGGGATCGAACCCAGGACCTTCTTGCTGTGAGGTGCTAACCACTACACCACCGTGCTGCCTATACTAATTATATACTAATATACTAAATATTAGTATATTATTATTATATATATTAATATTAATATACTAAAATATATTGTACATACTAACTTAATTTCTAAATCATATTCAGAATATAGATATTTAGAATATATTTACAAATTTATCTTTATAGGACACTGGTATGATGAACTGGTGTGCACCACCCTATGTATTGTATGTTTGATTGCATGATAGTTCATTTGACCAGCATGTGTCTCTAATGAGCAAATGAAGCCTCAGTAAATTAACCATTCTCAACACAATTGGCTGGAAAGCTTCATTGTTTCATGAAGCTTCATCTGGCAATCACTACCCTCTAATGTTTTGTTATTCTATACAATACTATGTGCATATTAAATGTGTTAATTTCGGAACAGCTTTAAGTATATTAAGAGGTCTTTTTAGCTACAGTTTTAAGCTATATGTATATTTTAATATACTTAGTTGTGTTAAAATGAAACAACTTTAAGTGCCTTTGATGTAATGTAAATGTACTTCATTAAATTTCATTTTAAATTTATTTGGCTTAAGCATTATACTGGGTTTAATCACTGAATTTCTAACAGAATGCTTAATTAAAATTGTTTCAACAGAACAGAGTTCAAATATATGTGTTACTTAAAGTTGTTCCAAAATAACACATTTAATATGCACTTAGTATAGTAAATTTAAAATGTGATAAGCACATTGGAAATAAAGCACAACTTAAGTATATTTCTTTTCCCCCTGGGCTGTAAAGATAACAGTGTGTGTCATGCAAATCAGGGGTCACTAAGCTCCTCAAAGTGGGTTAATACACCATGGAAGTTAAGTAAGGCAGAATCATCAGGAACAATAATTTCTGAAAGGGCCGATGTGATCCCTATAACATCCCAATGACATTCCATTGGGATGCTCAGTGAGTTATCGTAGTAATCAGTGGAGAGTCTAGAGTCTGTTGGGGTCTGTTGAGGCAAAAATTCACAAGGAGCCCCTGCAACTAGCGTTCATCACCATTATGTTATAAGTGCTGTAGTTGAAAGTTTGTCAGCCCTCAAGTCCAGTCAGTCCAGTTCAGTCCAGTCGGGGGCCCCAAGCCTGTCTTGCATCTTGGCAAGCAGCATCTCTGAGTGTTGTGTCAAACCTTCGTAATTACATCCAGACATTGAGGTTTTGGCAGCGCTGCAGAACTCATGACAAAAAAATAGAGCTGACAGTAAACAAGGATAAGCAAGGACAGCCTCATACTGCTACTGCACCAGGGAAAAGACCACAAAAGTATATCAACCTGAGGAGCAACACCTTTCATGTGTCTCAGCAGCATGACTAATTGCACACCATCTGACGTTTCTGACTGATGCTGTTATATATGTGTAACTAAAGAATAGAGCTTTAAAAGACCAAAGTTTTATATCATGCTGGCAGGGACAGTGAATGCAAGTGTGAATAAATATTCTTGTCTTTTTCCCTTCCTAATATAATGTACAATTTTATTCTGTGTTATTGACTGCAGATAATTGCACCACTAGGTCTAACACAATTTCTCACTTCTTTTCATATACTCATGTAAGTCATAGAAAAGAAAACTTTGCTAACATGATGATATTCAGATGTTACTTAGATGACCTTAAGTAACTCAGCTGAAATACCTTAGGATATACAGGCATTTGGAACATGAATATATGTATTTTTCATATGCCAGCCTGATTTGCCAGCCTGAGGAAATGACTGATTGCGGTAGTAATTCATTTGCATGATGAAAAACAGTCCTTTTTCCCTGGCAGAGATTAGCTGGCCTTGTTGATTGTTTACGATCTGAGCATCTGCTTCCAAAAAAATAAAACATCTTCCAAAAATCCACTTACATAAGAATAATTAAATACTCAAATTTTCACTCACTGGGCATTTTATTAGGAACATTTGTACACCTGCTGATGCATGCAATTATCCAGTCTGCTAACCATTTGGCATCAACGCAATCCATAAAATCGTAGCTTCAAGTTAATGTTCACAACAAATATCAGAATGGGAAAAAATGTGGTAGAGTAACTTTGACCGTGGCATGTTTGTTGGTCCCAGGCAGGCTGGTTTGATTATTTGAGAAGTTGCCTATCCACTGGGATTTTCATGCCCAGCAGTCTCTAGAGTTTACACAGTATAATGTGAAAAACAAAAACATCTAGTGAGCGGCAATTCTGCAAGGCAGAAATGCTTTGTTGATGAAAGAGCAGAGAGGAGATTGGAGAGTGAAAACACTTCTGAAATTCACAGAATGTCACTACTTAATGTAATGCAGCATCATGTGTCAATTCACCAGGTTGGCATTTAATTACATTATTTTATTGTATTTTTTCTTCTCAAGCCATATTAGTGCCAGTTTTCTAAAAGAACTCACTGTCAATTTCTATATCCAAGTGGCCTGTTGTTGATGTAAATACAAATTATTATTTTGTATTTACAAAAGGCCTTTACATGCCATCATTATGGTCCTAAACTTCATGAAATGTACCTCATAAAAGTACTTCATAAAAGTAAGTAGGATTAGATATGTTTGCATGCTCCCAAAAATTGCTCACACTGCTGCCCATGCATGTTTAGTTTGTTACAACGAGCACTTTGAAAGATATTCAACACTGTAAAAGTTAATAAATACATCAATTTAAAGTCTCAGAAAAATAAAAAAATATAATAAAATTTATTTTGATCCTAAAGGACCACTTTGCAACCTTTAAGGGAAACTCAGGAAACAAAAGTGTACAGCACATGTTTGTTTGTTTTTCAGACAGTGTAATGTCATGGAAAGTTGTTTTACTTGCTGTTCTGCCTTTATCTTACACCTCTATAGCACAGTTGCTTTGCAAGTCTAGCCTGTGTATAATGCAATGTATTTACAGCATACACCTTTGTTTTCTAAGCTCTGTTCAATACTGTTCCCAGTATTTTCTCTTAAGTAGTTTCTAGCACTTATAGTGTTCCCTGTTTTCCTGTTGTCAACAGGACATGCTTGTTCACAGTGTATAGAGGATATACTGTAACTATACAACTCAATAAGGCTCAGTAAAAAGAGTGTGCTTTTACATTTTGTGGCCTCTGTTCCTTGCAAAACATTTAAGTATTCAACACTGTGTACATTGTGTTACCACTGTGGCTAATAAACTGATTACATTTTCATCACACACAAGTTCCAATGAAAACAGCCACTATGACCAATCATCCACAAAGACGTTGCCCAAGGCAATTTCAGAGACAATCAATATCCCCAGTACAATTCGGGATGGTAAACTGTAGCCCTGCAAGTTCCACTGATGAGATTTTCAGCAGTTTCAGCTCTGCTGGTTTAAAAGATTACATTTTTTCATGTTGGGAGATATGGTTCTTGTTACTGACTCAATATGTTTATGGGTGTATTCAAATATTTTATGATTTAAAATAAAATCATTTTAAATCTAGGCAGAAAATTCCTTCTGTACTATAAAACCCAAACAATATGTAAAGGTGGAGAATCATTATAAAGAAGCTAGGGTTATAATAGGGTTAGAATCTTATTTTAGTAAGAATTTTAGAATAGAATTTTATTTTAAACTATTATGATGATGATGATGATGATGATGATTATTATTATTATTATTATTATTATGTGCAGATTAATGGCTAATGATAGTTTGTTTTTTTGCCACTACCAGAAGTTTAAAATTATGGCGTTCTCCTACCATGGATTTATGTCTAGGATGTAACTACAAAGGGGTGCATGTATTTCTCATGTGTTTGTTAATGGATTATTGACTGTAGACAAGTAATTTATCCACTATTCGATTGCCTATAAAAGCATGTAAATACTTAGGATAAATTAATGACAAAATATAATTTTCTTTAGTTATCAGACTATTATGAGTGTGGCATGGCTGGGTACTTTAAGGTGTCTGAAATAGTCTGTTAAGATTTCCGTGTCAGTATCAACTGATCAACAGGAAAGAGTTGAGTTGCAGATAAAAACCTTAGAGTGGGCAGAGGGAAGATAAGCTGTTAAGCAGGCTGGAACTGTGAGACGGAGCTTTACAAGAAGTAGAGTAATGAAGGGCATGACAGGAGCACACTTAACTGCACCTTCAGGGCAATACCTCCAGTGGGCTCTATAAATCGCTGTTTTGTGGGGGATTGTATGTAATTTTAGAGGTCATATAATTTTCCAAGATTTCCATTATTTTAACCTGAAACTTACAAGCACAAATTGACCAAGCAATTGTCGCCTTTTTTATTTGGTACATAGAAAATAATAAATACATGACACATACAATCATAAATATATTCATATTAAATTAATCAGAAATGTCTCTGCTCTTCTGCATCTATAAAAAAACAAAACAACAACAAATAAAACGTGCATGTAGCATGCTCCTCCTCGTGCATGTAATCCTGCCACAAAATGCTTCAAAGAAAGTGCGTGTCCCTTTTAACTGCATGGGAACGCACGCGCCACGAACAGAGATCTGTGTGCATTTGACGTGAGGTGTCTGAGTGTAGGCTCGCGGTCTGGCAATGTAACGCAAGCAAGACGCAGCGATTTCCCTTCAGCGTCAGGGTCAGCATTATTAGAGTCGATTGCCAGCGTCTTATTACGAAATCAGTGTAGTCATCGCGGTGCTTTCATTGCATCCAGCTTTGGAAGACCGTCTTTAAGGCGGCTGATGGGAAAACTTGATTAAACACGGTCGTCTGGAACGATTCAAGCCTCTCGAAATGCAGTAATTAGACGACCTTTAACTACCTGTAGGATTTCGGCGGCTCAGGAGAAAAGAGCTATTTAAACACACATACATCTGGTACTTTACGCAGTGTCTTCAGCGTTCATCTTTTGATTTAATATGTCTAGCTGGTGATCTCTTTCAAAGAAAAATGAAGCATCCTTAAAATTGGACCTTCGCACGCACGCACGCACGTTCGAACCGGTTGCTTCTCAATCTCAATCGCCGTGTGCATCCTTTCGCCATTTTATCGGACTGAAACTCAAAACATTCACAGAGACCAGCCACTTTCATGAAGTGACCGACCCTCAATGGGTCTTCTCCTCATCAAAACCGAAGGAGTAAATAACTGTTTAGAGGGATTTCCACCGGGCGCCATGTAGGGAGTCTGCAGTGTACAGAGCTCGGCGCGCTGTGTGAAGTTCGAGCTTTTGTCGTCGCAAAGATGCCAGTGCGCGCCGTGCCCTCCAGGTTCATGTACAGGGGACTCTGCTCGGTACCAGACATCCTCTCTTATGGGACTCCTGTCAGCCTCCCCGAGGATGAAGTGGAGGGTAAGTGACTTCCGAAGTGTTGGCAGTACTTTGCTGGAGAGTTCCCAAGTCCCGCTGGCTAATCAAAATATTGTCGGATCCTTTACAGATCGGTTTGGGATTGCATTTGAAGTGCACCATCGTGCTGCAATAGCTAGAGGAAGAATATAACGAGATATTGTGTATTATTTAGTCAGTATATTATTTAGCATTAATCAACATTATGCAGCATTAATACACCAAAATTAGTATTAACAACACCTCCATACTAATTGATACTTATTTAATGTTAATATTTTTTTTAAAAATGCACACCTGCAGTCCTTATTCCATCCTTGACTAAAGTAAGACGGCACTGACCTAATTCAATGATATATTCTTGATGGTTAATTAACTAAATTCGTTAGAGAGTATGGTCTGATTGTTACCATCATTGACAGGAGACACGGAATTCTACCCACATAGTCAAGGGGACCTTTTAGTTACGGAACTGTATACATAAGGATTTGCGAATCTAGCTGATAATATTCTGGCTAGACTAGTTTTTTCTGCCTTTCTTAATGAGTTTTACACAGCCAAACATTCCGCTGTTCTGAGTAAAGATATGTATTATCTTACATTATTCAATTACGAGGGCAAATTAATTCCTGCTTGTGGACTTTTTATACACAAATTATTTGTATAAAAAGACATATACAATGAAGGGAAATAAGTAGTTGTATTTTTGTTATTTAATATACTTTCACTTCCTATCTCCACTTCAAATTTACACACAGTCTTTCTGATGTTCTTACACTCATCAGCCATAACATTCAAACCTGCCTAATATTATGTAGGTCGCCCTTGCGCTGCCAAAGCAGCTCTGACCCATCGAGGCATGGACTCCACAAGACCTCTGAAGGTGTGTTGTAGGATCTGGCACCAATATGTGAGCAGCAGATCCTATAAGTCCTGTAAATTGAGAGGTGGGCCCACCATAGATCGGACTTGTTTGTCCAGCACATCCCACAAATTCAGATCTGGGGAATTTGGAGGACAAGTCAACGCCATAAACTCTTTGTCATGTACCTCAAACCATTCCTGAACAAATTTTGCACTATGGCAGGGCCAAGGAGGCCACTGTCATTAGGGAATACCGTTGCCATGAAGGGGTTTACTTGGTCTGCAACAATGTTTAGGTTGGGGTTACATGTCTAAGTAGCATCCACACGAATGCCAGGACCCAAGATTCCCAGTAGAACATTCCCAGAGCATCACACTGCCTCCACCAGCTTGACTTCGTGTCATGGTGCATAGTAGTGTCATCTCTTTCCCATGTGGGTGATGCAGACACACTCGGCCATCCACATGATGTAAAAGAAAATGTGATTCATCATGCCAGGCCACCTTCTTCCATTGCTCCATGGTCCAGTTATGATGCTCAAGTTCCCATTGTAGGTGCTTTCAATGGTAGACATAGGTCAGCATGAGCACTCTGAATGGTCTGCCGCTACGCAGCCCCATACACAGCAAGCTGAGATGCACAGTGTGTTCTGACACCTTTCCATCATGACCATCATTAACTTTTTCAGCAATTTGTGAAACAGTAGCTCTTCTGTGCAATAGGATCAGACAGGCTAGCCTTTGCTCCCCATATTCATTAAAGCTGCAAAGTGTAGGATTTAGGGGAATTTATTAGCAGAAATGGAATGTAGTATTCATAAGTATGTTTTCATTAGTGTACAAAAACTTGTAATTACAAATTGTTGTGTTTTTGTAAGTTTAGAATGAGCCATTTATATCTTCCAAATTTCACATTTGTACAAGCGGCAATGTGAAGCCAGAAGAAAGATGAAGAAGAAACGAAAGGAATCAGTGTCTGCTGGGTAACAAAGTTCTAGAAACCAAACTTCATAAAAGTGGATCATAGTTATTATTTAAAACAAGAAACAGTCAGGGGGCATGAATCCTCTTCAAAGAAGCAAAAGCATGAAGCAAAATTAGGATGGCGAAATCTGGAAGAACAGCAGCAGAAAACAAGGAAAAACACTACGTGGCTATTGATAAGGGACACATGTTTTTAGAGTGATGCCAATGCCTGTTTCGTGCTGGACAGGTAATTAAGGGATTAAATAGTGCCAAAATATTGCTGCATGATACTCTTCCTATATAATATTTATTATAATCATTCATTAGCATCGCCGATGTTTCCCATGTAATGAATCACATTAGACTGCGATAACACACCAAACGTCAGACTACAGTAACACTCCTACAGGTATTCAGTTGGTTGCTAATCAGCAACCTCCCTGCCAGATGGCAAAGATCCTACATTCTGCAGCTTTATGGAGCCTTGGGTGTACATGACCCAGTCAGCAGTTCACTGGTGTCCTTCCTTGGACCACTTACTAACCACTGCATGCTGAGAACTCCCCACAAGATCTGAGATTTTTGAGACACTCTGACAGTCATCCAGCCATCACAATTTGGCCCTTGTCAAAGTCACTCAGATCCGTACTCTTGCCCATTTTTCCAGCTTTCAACACATCAACTTTGAGAATTGACTGTTCACTTGCTGCCTAATATATCCTACCCAAAGACAGGTGACATTGTAACAAGATAATCAATGTTATTCACTTCACCTATCAGTGGTTTTAATGTTATGCCTGATTGGTGTATAAATATGAACAAAAAGTATGTATTCATAAGAATAAAAAAGATATGTTTAAAAAATTGACAAGTATTCCACAAAATAACAATATTAGTACTTTGTAGCAGAGCTGTTGTTGATATTTACAGCTTTAAGTCTTCTATGGTAAGAAGTAAATAGCTTTTTGCAGCATTGCAGTTCAATTTTGGCAAATCCTTCCACTTGGCAAATCATGTGAAATTCCCCAAGGTTATGAGGGTCGCAATTGATTCGCAATTTCAAAATACTCCATACATTTTTCAGTTGGGTTCAAGTTATGCGATTGGTTAGGTTGTGATTTTTGTGATGGTTTTGAAAGGGATTTTTGAGTTATATTGGCTACTTGTGTTCATTGTCTTGTTAAAACATCTATCTTTTCTGCAGTTTCAGTATTATTAAATGTGTGGTACACCTGGTCAGAGAGGATTAGATGTAGTTCCATGTACTTTCCACCTGCATATACAGTCAGAAAGAAGAGAAAGTACACCCACCTTGAATTCTATGTTTTATGTTAGGGCCTAAATAATAATTGTGTTGTCCTCACCAACTTCTATAAACAAACAAATAATCTCAGCTCATAACAAAAAAACACAACAGATTTCAATATGTAGTTATTTTGTCTAAAAAAGTAAACCAATATTCAGAAACTAGGTGGGAAAAATAAGAACACCATATAATTATTAAGTATTATTAATTATTAAAGTAAGTAACATGTAGAACAACCTTTAACAACAATAACTTGAAGTAAAAATTTTCTGTAGGAGTTTATCTGTCTCTCAAATATTTTTTTTACAACATTGCTTCAGTTCATTAATGTTTGAGGGCATTCATTTATACAGTACATAGCATCTCAGTGGGATTGAGGTCTGGACTTTGAATTAATAATTCCAACACATTGATTTTTTTCTATAGCCATCTAGTTGTTTATTTATTGATGTGTTTTGGATCATTGTCATGTTGCATGAACGAGTTTTGGTCCAGGTTAAACTGCAGGATAGAGGGCCTCACATCTGTCTCAAGAATATTCTGGTATTAAGTGGAGTTCATTGTTGTCTCAATAACTGCAAGTTTCCCAAGTACTGTGGCTGTAAAACTATGCCAAATTGTTTCCTCTCTACCACAATGCTTGATATGGTCAGTATTGAGTGTTTGGGGCCATATGCTGTGTTTGGTTTTTGCCAAACTGTGTTGTGCATTGTAACAAAACATCTCCACCTTGGCCTCATCAGTCCAGAGGATATTGTTCCGGAGTTTTATGCGTTTTTATTTCCGATGCAACTTTGCAAACCTGTGTCAAGCTACTATATTCTTTTTAGAGAGGCTAACTAATCTTGTGCATCTAATTAGTAAAACCTGGCTGCTAATTACTCTCTTAATGATTGTGAATGAAGAAAGAGTCTACTTTATTCTTTATTAGCATCCCCATTAGCTTCTACAAAGTGTTCACAACTCTTCCTGGGACCCACTCAAAAGCAATAACATTCAAGTAAAACAACAATATAAAATTGATATTGGTAACAACAACACAACAACTCAAAAAACACAACAACTCAAAAAAAAAACCTTAACTCTAATTATGAAACACTGAAAAACAATAACCTACAATCCCATTTCCAAAAAAGTTGGGATGCAGTGTAAAATGTAAATAAAAACAGAATGCAATGATTGGCAAAACATGTAAACCCATATTTTATTGAAAATAAAACAAAGACAACATATCAACTGAGAAATGTTGTTTTTTGGAAAACATATTGATTTGATTCCAGCAACATGTTTACGTCTGCGTTACATCGCCTATTCTTTTTAATCATTTCTGGATGCAGTGAAAAATTGTAAATAAAAGTTATGGAACACCATTGTTCTGAATATTAATAACTGAAAATAATTAATTTGGAGAATCATGTCAGTCATGTCAACGTCCTGATGTGTCAAGGTGGTGTAACCACCATTCAAGGAGCCATTTTGTTGATATTGTTCAAGAAGACCATTTGACAGGAAATTATATCAAAGAGAAAGACTGCTGATGACCCCAAGTGCTTCAGGGAGAGATTAGTTTAGAATAAAACTTTTTAGAATAATTTGACATTTTAGGATATGGTAAGGTATGCTTAGGTTTACAAGTCAAATGGTATGACCTCAGGAAAACATAGATCATTCATCATAATTCTAAAATTATGCATTTGGTGAATAAACAGCATTTAACATATGGCAAAGATGTCATCAGTGCTATTATCAAGAGGTAAAATATGCTTTATTATGCATTCTGATACTTTCTATACTATGCATTCTATACTATAACATGTAACACTTTATAAGTGTAGTCATCTATGTATAAATAAATATTTTTATAACCCTTTATGGATGTGTTTATAATGTTTTGTGAACACAGTGCTTAAGTAAAGTGTTACCACACCAAATATAATAATTGTCAAATATGAGTAGTTTATGACAGTAATTAAAGACGTAACATATAAACTGTGATACCTACTGTTGAACATGAACAGCAGCTTTAAATGGCCTAAAACTCTAGTAATTCAGTGGTATGAGGAATGATATATGTAAAAGTTAGGAGAAGAGTAAGATCTGTAAAATACAATATTTAAAGTTACGCTATGTAGTATTTAGGGGAATTTATTAGCAGAAATGGAATATAATATGACTGCGAGTGGAATGGGAGCAGGCTCTGTGACTGCAAGTGGAATGGGAGCAGGCTCAGTGACTGCGAGTGGAACAAGCGCAGACTCAGTGACTTGAACTGTAGCCTGTGTGCTGGTTGGAACTGTAGCAAATGCATGTGTGGAGACTATAACAAGCTGGAAAACTGGAACAGGCTCCTTGACTGGAGTGGGCTCTGAAACTGGAACAAGTTTTGAGGCTTGAACCAGCTTTAAAACTTTTGACAATGGAAACGTAGCAGGCTCCGTGACTGCAACTGGAACAGGAACGTGAGCAGTAGCAGGAGGTGAGACTGTAACAGGCTGTGAAACTGAAAATGACTGTGGCTTGAACAGGAACAGGCTCTGTAGCTTGAACTGGAACTTTTTCTGTGGTTTGAACTGGAATTGTTTCTGTGACTTATACAGGAGCAGGCCTTAGTTCAGTGACTGAAGCAGAAATGGGTTCTGCCTCTGTGACTGAAGCTGGAACAGGTTCTGTCTTTGAGACTGTGGACACTGAAACTGAGGCTTAAGTGACCTCAGTGACTGTGGAGGCTGGAACAGGTTGTGAAACTGGAAACGGCTCTGTGACTGTGGCTGGAGCTGGATCAGGTTCAGAGGCTTGAACATGTTTTTTGTCTGAAGCATCCATGGACTTGGACTCGAGCATGGACTTGGACTTGGACTCAGGCGTGGACTTGGACTTGGACTCAGGTGTGGACTTGGACTAATGCTTGGGCATGGTGACAATGTCGTCTTCAAAGCCTGGCGGAGGGGCAACATCATCCTCATAGAAACCAGGAGTGCACTCTAGTGCGAAGGCCTCCCTTTTTGCCTCTGGAGGGGTCTCAGGAGTACTGGCCATCCTTTCAGCCACTTGAGGAGGCTTTGGACCAGTTGCCTCCTTCATGGCCACTGGAGGGGGCTCTGTTGCGGTTGCCTCCTTCTCGGCCACTGAACGGGGCTCTTGAGCATTAGCCTCCTTTTCGGCCACTGGAGGAGGCTCCATTGGTTAGTTCCAGTGCTAACCTTTGAGTATTAGCCTCCTTCTCTGACACTGGAGGGGGCTCTGTAGCGGTTGCCTCCTTCTCGGACACTGAACGGGGCTTTTGAGAGTTAGCCTCCTTCTCAGACACTGGTGGGGGCTCTTGAGCTGTTGCCATCTTCTCAGACACTTGAGGGCACTCTGGTACAGGTACTCCACTTTCAGCCACAGGAGTGAGCTCTGGAGTTCAGGCCGCCTTCTCAGCCTGCCTAGGGAACTATGGGGTGCAGGCTGCCTTTTCAGCCTGCCTAGGTGACTCTGCCGCTTTCCTCTCAGACATGAACGGCCTTGTAGGGCCACTTCAGCATGGTGCCAAATTGATCAGGGTTCCTCTTGCACTAGGAGTGCTGGCCCCATGAGTCAGTGAACCATGTACCTCAACCATATATCATCCACAGGTTTAGCTCTCTAAAAACAGAAACACTGGAGCAGAAACACATTAGATGCACATTCCAAACAGTCATAGGGGTCCAGGGCATCTATCCATACATACTGTAAAAAAATTAAATTAAGGCATGGTGCATGCGGCCATCCTCCCATAATCCTGCTGCATCCTGGTTTTGGCAAAGCATTCTGTTGTGTATGCAGGGAGTGGCTGGTCACATGCACAGGTAGGGAATGGCAGTAAAAGCAAACTGTGTTCATTTAAACACCAAGACAGAATAACAGAAACAGCAGCAAAATCACTGTCCATGAACAGAAACAAGGTTCAGGTGATTGGTAAACAGAGTAAAACAAACAAGACAAAGATCCAAAATCAGACAGGCAAAAGTCAAAAAACAGAATAACAATCATTTGACGGAAAAGGCAGCGCAGAAACATCAGTTCAACTTTCTCTATTGTATGGAAATTCTTTACAGAATACTACCATACTGGCCTCATGATATAACTTGTGATTTAAGTAATATTATCATTTGTTTGTGGGAATGTGGAACAGTGGAAGTGTGATGTTCCTGCTTAAACTGTCTATAGTAAAGCTTGTAGTGAAGCCATTTAATTCAATTAGCTTGTGAAAAGTTAAACTAGCCTATTTTTCCAACCCAGTAGCACTGATAAACGATTTTATATTCTTTTTATATTGTGTATACACAATATATTGAATGTATTGTAGTGAATGAGCTCACCGGGACGAGATAAAGTACTACAAAAGAGACAGGTGATGCAGTGAAAACAAACACAGGTATTTCATTTAAAATTAAATGAGTCTAAGCATTTAGGTCCGAGCAGCTTCACTCACCCTCGTGTGCCGCGGCTTCCTCTCTATAGCCTGTAGCTGCGGTCTGGATAAAGAATAATAATCATACTAATCTTTTTCCAGACAATCTCATTTTAATTGATCTTATTTTACGTTTCAAGGTTGAAACGTATAATGAGAAAGCTATAGAACAAGAAGAGCCATTGTTATTGTCAGCTCTACATGATAATAGTAGTCTTTATATTTTGTAGATGTACTACTATACTAATAATATTAATTGAATATTAAGAAATAAATGACTGCTTTTCTCTTATCACTGAGGTCATGAAGAAAAGATTGATACTAAGATAGAGCAGAGTATGGGGTGAGCATTTAGACAGATGAGCATGTGGGCTAAGCCCCTGAACGCAGTACACTCTAGACACACCCCTGTTTGTGCCCTTTAATTACCTGGCAGAGGAAAAGATACTGTTTGTTTTAAAATGTAAAAGTTTCATCATAATTTTCCTGGACATATTCAATATCTACATTTATGCCATCTATACCCAAATTGCTTGATATCATTTGTCAAACTTTCACCTCTGATTCACTCCAATTCTCTCCTTTCTCATCTGCAATCCCATTGATTAAAGTGTTTGACCTCCTGCATTGATTTTTAGTGCAGTCCAGCTTGTTCAACATTCCTTCTATTTCCTGCTTAGAATTTATGTTCTTTTCAGATTACTTATCTTTGTTTCAATCTCCTTGTATCCCCTTCTTGTCTCGTCAAACCTGTCATAGGTGAATTCTGAGCAGGTCTTCGGCTCCTGTACAGCTCTAATTATGCCATTCAGTCTTTTGTTAGTACCATCCATGATCAGCTGAATAAAGCCGTTAAAGTTTTCCTGCTGCTGATAAAACATCTCTTTGTAAAATTTTCTCTGCTGATCCAATAACTGGGAGAGTACATTCATGGTGATCACTGAATCATCCTCACAAGAGGATGCTTTAGCTTTAGTACTTATTTTTCCTACCTGGTTTTTGAATGTTGGCTTACTTTTTTGGGAACAAAAAGATTACATAATGAAATCTGTGCTACGTACAGCTATAAATATTATATATTAGAGTTTGTAACTATATTGGATAAAGTTATGTTTTATGATATATGAAATATGAGCAATTACAACATTTGAATAATTTACCCATTTGAGCTAAAAAAAAATAGGCCTAAAATTAAGTGTGAATATTGGTAAACTTTCTCTACCATACCAACTATTGAAATTATATTAAATTTCAGACAGTATCAAGCAGTATCAGTCACCAGTTCAATTACACTAAAAACGTCTTTATAAAAATCTACTTTATCAATTTAATGGAATATTTGATAGTGTGAGCGGACGCTGAGGTGACAGAACAAAAAGGCACAAGAGGCAGCGATTCAGGTGAGTAAATTGTGGGTTATTTATTCTCTTTTCTTTTGTGTGAGTGAGTGCAGAAATAAAGTCAATGATAAGGTGAGAGTTCAGATAGTGAAAATACGTGTGATGGGGAAGGTTGCTCGTGGAAAGAGTGAGGGTGCGGTCGTGCTTCCAGGTTGGTGCAGGGGAAATCCTCTTCCGAATAAGGAGGCGGCGGCGAGGAAGAAATCCTCCGGGATCCCGGTACGACTTCTTAGGCGGAATCTGGGGAGAGAGAGAGAGACAGGGAAAGCGTGATCAGTATTCTCTTCATCAGTACTCACCCCCCCGACTACGTCTTGGGGACAACGAGGAGATCACATGGTTCTTCCCACCTCTGGCAGTGGTAATATAACCATCCTTGCCGGCTGAAGAAGTAGGCGGTGGGTAGTGACCAGTTGGGGGTGTCCCCTTCCTCGTTGATTTGCAGCACCTCACCCCAGAAGTGCTTTAGCTGCTTGTCCTCCTTTTGCTTTCTGGTGAAGTTCCCTTCGCGGCCAACCTGCTGGCTGACACACGAGAAAGTGTTAATTTCTGAGGGGGACTCGCCTTCTGGGTCAGCTTTGGTCCTCCTCTTCAGCAGCTAGAGCGACTTTTGGCACTTCTGCGGACCTCCGGCGGCAGGGTCGACGTCTCTGCCGGCGTGTAGGAGGCTCCTTTTTGTCCTCCGCCTCTCGCAGCACCTCCGAGAAGCCTGGCCAGTCCCTTCCTATGAGTAGGGGGACAGGGAGAGATGTCATTAACCCAACTGTCACTGTCCACTCACCTGCCCGGTGCCCTAGGCGAACCTCGGCAGACAGCACCTCTCGGACCTCCCGGTTTAGCGGTGCTCGGCAACACCGATGGAAGTCGGCATTGGAAGTCTCAAAGGAGAGTGTGAGGGGTGTTGACAGTAGGAAAAAGGTTGAAGTGTGTGTCTATTTCTTCAAGAAAGTATCCCATGGGTATAGGAGGGCAGTAGATAACAATGATGGGAAGGTTGATCAGAGAAGAAACCTTAACCTTAAATTAACCACATTAACTTTAAATTAACATTTAAAAAATATTTTTGTGAGCCCAGCAGAGATATGAAGCTCTGTGAACAGTGTGTTCTTCATGGGCAATATGGAGCAGTGGCTATATAAATAAGGTAGAGATATGGTTTTAATGATACAGGAGCAAACCACTGATGAAGAAACGAATGGTGCATCTCCAATTTGTATAACATTAATTAACTTAATCTTTATTCTGTAAGCAGGTTCTGCATATAATATTAATGTATTGAAGATATATACTGCAAATCAGGACCTCACAATATTGTTAACTTGTTTCCCTCAAAAAGATGAAGTTTCAAGTGTATTTGTATTTTGTGCAGTTTGTGTGTTGTAGTTTGGCTGAAGCCTGGCAACCTTACACACAAGGGTTGCATATTTAGGTAAAGAACCTTGACTTTGTATATATTTTTTTAAAGAATTTTAATTCATTTTAAAGAATCCTGATAGACACACAAGTCTAAAGCTGGCAAATAAATTAATACACTACTAATACGGTTTAAGCATGTATTCATATTCATTTATGACACATTATGTTTCAGTCTGAATTGCTACAAATCAGAAAGCAGAAGCACATTCAGGTTATGAATCTCCCATTCCACCATAAACCAGGGGTGCTCTATTTGTTATTATAGTTTGTAACTGACTTCACAAACTATAAGTTATTATAAAAGAACCTGCTTCAATCTGCTAAAAAAAATTAAAGCTTGGGAGAAAATTCACCTTTCAGCAGGCGAATGTTTTACAGTTAAAGTCAAAGTCCCGATCTGAATCCCGCTGTGAATCTGTGGCACAGAAAATGATCAACCTTGAGCAAATGTGCCAATAAGAATGGGTAAAAATTACTCCCAACCAGTGTGCAAAGCTGGTAGGAACTTACCTCAACAGAGTTAATTGCAGCAAAAGGTAATTCTATCAAGTACTAGTCTGAAGGGGCTGAAAAATTATGCAAGCAGTGTTTTTGATTTCTGAAGGTTTTTTTTAAACATCTGACAAACTAAAATTTTACTTTAAGAGCATATTAGTTTACAATAAAAAATATTCTGGATGGAACAGTCTGTAATTTAATTATAGTTTTTAATATTATTAATAATTATTTGTATTGCAGATTAATCTAATGACTAATCTAATTAATCTAATGATTAATTGCCATGGACTCAGAGGCTTTAATCCAAGATAGAAGCCCCTGCCACAAAATCGACACCTTCAAGCTTGACTAAAGTTTGTAGCTAACCATATGGACAAAGAAAATTTTTTAGTGAAGCAGTATTTAGTTGTGTGAAATTAAATCAAATGTGAAAACCTGGCTGTGCACAAATTTGGGTACCCTTGTAATTGTGCTGATTTGAATGCATGTAACTGCTCAATACCGATTACTTGCAACACCAAATTGGTTGGATTAGCTCGTTAAACCTCGAACTTCATAGACAGGTGTGTCCAATCATGAGAAAAGGTATTTAAGTTGGCCAAGTGCAAGATGCACTTCTCTTTGACTCTCCTCTGAAGAGTGACAGCATGGGATCCTCAAAGCAACTCTCAAAACAAAGATTGTTTAGTATCATTGTTTAGGGGAAGGCTACAAAAAGCTATCTCAGAGGTTTAAAGTGTAAGGAATGTAATAAGGAAATGGAAGGCCACAGGCACAATTGCTGTTAAACCACAGATCACCTCCAAAGACCTGCAACAACATCTTGGTGTAGATGGTGAATCTGTACAGCATTCTACAATTCAGTGCAATTTGCTAAAGACAGAGTCGCTTGTTGTATGCAAAAGCTCATTTAGACAAGCCAGATTCATTTTGGAACAAAGTGGTTTGGACTGATGAGACAAAAAT
>JAQQZX010000017.1:9314905-9330201 GCA_030068355.1 Notoglanidium maculatum
CTAATGTTTATCAGTACATTACAGAAAATAATGAACTTTATCACAATATGCTAATTTATTGAGAAGGACCTGTATGTGTATGTGTGTGTGTGTGTGTATGTGTATATATATATATATATATATGTGGGGAAAATAGGGCTTTTCTTTTTCTGGGGAACAATGATTATACAGTTTATTATACATCTTTAATAATAATAATAAACAAGAATTTGTTGAACAAGTTTTTATTTATTTTGGGTTTTCTGAAATCAACACATGGTCAAAATTATACATACAGGGTCAAAAACACAAGCACAGCACACCTACTATTTGGTTAAATGTTCTTGACCAGACAAATCATCTTGACCAGACACTTTTGGTAGCCATCAGGAAGCTTCTGGAAGAATCCTGGTTGGATATTTGAGTAATTCTACAAATTCTTGGAGTTCATTTAAATTTGTGTTTTCTAGCATGGACCTGACCTTTAAGCACCATTCACATTTTTTTTAATAGGGTTGGGGTCAGGACTTAGTTTCTGCTTAATGTTAGCCTGCTTTACTGATTACACAAACAACTTTGATGTGTGCTTGGGTTCATTGTTCTCTTGGTACCCCAAATTGTGTGAACCCCAAAAAGTTTCAACCGTCTATCTGATGGTTTGAGGTTAAGCTGAAGAATTCTGAAGTTCCTCTGTACCGCTGTTCATTGTGGCCAAAATCTAGATATCATCTGAATGTAAAACTCTTCTCAAGAAGGCTTTTTCTTTGTCTATATGGTAAGCTGCAATCTTTAGTCAAGCTTGAAGGTGTCGATTTTGGAGCAGGGGCTTCTTTCTTAGATAACAGCCTCTCAGTCGCTGGTGATGTAAAACTCGCTTGACTGGAGACAGTGTTCCAGCAGCTTCATGATCATATTCAATAACAGAAAATTAAGAGGCCGTGACAAGTTTAAAAAAAAAAAAAAAATTTTTAGGACTTTCTTTTAGAACACTGAATTACTTTTAGATTACTTTAGATCTAGTAATTTAGATTACTAAATTCTTTTAGATTACTAAAATTCTTTTAGAACACTGAATTACTAATCTAAGTGGGTGCATGCATGTCTTTAACCCTGGATGTATAATGACCATGTTTGCATGTAACCCTGTGCTGATTTCAGAATACCCAAAATAAATTAAACCTTGTGCACCAAATTCTTGTTTTCCCCCTATTAAATACATAAGGTGTATAATCACTGTTCCCCAGAAAAAGAACAGTTCAAAGAAATCATTGAAAGCCCAATATTGCCACAACATTCATATCCATGATGACTGTATGTAAACTTCTGACCACAATTGTATTAGACAAAAGATGGGGGAATTGCCAAGGCCATGTAAGCAAACCAAGCAAGCAGATCCTTGAAAGGAACAATTGAGGGTAAACTGAAAATGGTTCAGGACATTCAATTTCTAATCAGAGCCATAACACACAAGGCATACAAAAATTATTGATTGACATTGGGGTCTATTATTCTCCCAAAGCACAGCAGTGGCCTATAAAGAAACACACTTGAAACAATAGCCAATTAAGCTACCAACTGTGAAAAAGGCTAAACTACAAATTCTTGTGCATAACTTTAGCCTTTTGACCTAGAGCAAGACAGTTAGTCATTCACTAGACAAGTGTGGTGAAATAAATGCACAGTATACACTAGGAATAAGCACTTTAAAATTAAAAGCAGTTAGACTACTACCTGCTTAAGAACATAGCATTCTTTCAAATGACTGAAACATCTGCAAAAGTACTAACTCTTTGAAATGCCACACTCTTTTACGTTCATTTTACACACAGAACTACTAGTTAGCACTGCATTAAATGACACATTTAACATAATAGTATTCATAAATAACCCCACTGCCTGAAAACAAAAACAATAATTAGTACAACAGTGATAAAATAATATATTAACACACATATGTCCAAAAGTATGTGAACACCTGACCATGGACAGCCATATGTGGGCCTTCCCCAAACTAAACAAAGTTGTCACAAAGTCACACAAATGTCTAGAATGCCTTTGTATGCTGTAGTTCTTATACTTTTCACTTCACTGGAACCTAGGGGCCCAAACCTCTTCCAGCATGACCTGCACAGAGCCCTGAAAAACTGGAAGGACTGCATGCCAGGCCTTATTCAGCCTCCCTGCAGTAACGCTTTTGTGGATGAATGAGCACAAATCCCCTCAACCACATTACAAAATCTAGTGGAAGCCTTCCCCAAAAAAAGTGGCGACGGTTATAGCAGAAAAAGCACAACCAAGTCCATATCGATGCCCATGTTTTGGAATGGGATGTTCAAAAGCAGACTGGGGAGTAATGGTGAGGTGTCCACAAACCTTTGGTCATGTAGTGTATTAAAATTGTATTCTGAACACAAATTTGACTTCAGCCCCATTCAGTATGGACTTTGCCTCGCCATCCTAGAGGATGCAGGGGCAGAAGTGATGGAGGGAGATCTGGGATGGAAATCAGAAATGTTGGAACTTCAGCTGCCGTTTCCTCCTCCAGTTTTAAAACACTACAACACAACAAAAGGCCCAGGTCATGTTAAAGAAAGCCAAACGGAAGACTTCTTCAAATCTGCAAATCACCAATGAAGGGACATTATAAAATTATTGTGGACGGCAGAAATGGTACGCTCATACATCATGTTTCCAATAAACTGACCTTCATGGTCATTTAAATGAATGGTTTTTAATCAATAAATGATGTAGGTAAAAAAAATAAAATAATAAATAAATAAATAAAAACAAATTAATTCAATCTTAATCATTAAGAAAGTATGTTAACAAGTCTTCCGAAGTCATGTCATGACTTCGAGAAATGTTAGTGAACCAATTTGACAGTTCTTAAATGTCAATGAACAGGCAAACTCCTTTTAAATTTTGATTTAATAAAGGTAAATAATCAGGGTTGAACTGATCATATTTTCAACATGATACTTTTCCATATTAACAATTATAAAATTTAAAAAAGTTTTGCTATGATGACACCCAGTTTGCTGTTATGAGCTTTTGGCCATTGACGTGACTCAGATGGACACGTGCTAATACACTTGCTAATAACTTCATATTATTAGTAAAGTCAACTTTAAATGACTCAACTGCCAGGGATAAATTGTTTAGCTAAAACTAATGGATCGTCACAGCCTTCAATTAAAATCCTGTATAACATTGTTTTATTAGGATTATTTTTAGGGCAGGAGCACTGGAGGTGCTAAAGTCCTATTGTATTTGGATTAGTGTTTTTATTATTTTTGTAATTTTTTTGCACATTCACTCATTTTTGAGGCACTTGCCACACGTGAATCTAACAACTTGGTGCGCACACACATCATACTTGCAAAAATCAAAAAGTCACATAGTGCATGAGCTTAACACAAGGTTCACCCCACTACTATTTGCCTCAGAACCATTCATATCCAACCCCTCCCCTGACCTGTTATGCAGTTTGCCTCAGCTACCGCTTACACCATAGTGCAGGGGCCTTTAGTCTTGACCATTTTCTAACTGGTTCCCTTGTGTGAAAACCCATGAAATTTTGCACACACGTCAGTGCTGGTGACTGCTACTCAGGGACCAGGGCTTGGCCAAGATTGTGCCCCAGTGACTCTATAGTGCCACAATGTGTCACTGAGTTTTGTGCCCAGTATACAGTTTCAAGTATACACACCAAATTTAGTAGGCATGTGGGTCTCACCAGGACGAACATGTTACATTTTGACCTACTTCTCCTAGATGGTTCACTGGATTCATGAAAAATTTGGTAACCATGATCTCAAGATGTCTCGCCATACAAAAAGGAAGTGCTTCATAACTTCTCCATACATTGCTTGGAGACTGCTGATTTTAAATTGCAAAGGGATTACTGATATTTTGCAGGGTGCTGAAATGATGAATACATGTCCTGTCATGAAAAATGTCCTGCAGATTTGCAATAGTTATTGGTTATGAGGATATCCACATGCCCAGAATGACTCTCTGGTATAGTGCCACATTTCTGGCAACAGAAATAGTGGCTTTTTCACCCATCTCTGCAACAGACTGTGTTGATTATGATGGTTAAGATGATCTCCACATCCTGCTGCTGTCCCTGTTTGTGTACATTCCTCTCTGCATTCAGTGTGTAAATGGATACGTTTATGTCCTGCTAGCCTATATAGAAATGGAAGTTCCCAATTTATACACTTTGCATTTATTCAAATACATTGACTATTTAATGGAATGTCTATTAGCCAACAAACTACACTGCAAACAGCAAACACTAGGCTATACTACTTGATAATAACCAGTGGTCAAATTGGGTTTTGTAAGAAAGGGAGCCCTTGTTTATGTATTACTGTCAATGTCTTTCAAAGATCTCATTCCATCAGTTCACATATTAGCTATAGTCATTTCACTTTAATTCAGGAGCTCCACATATAGATCTATCTATTTATCTATATTGTGTTATGTATATATAAAAGAATGTAATTCATTAATAAAAAAAAAATCAACTGCTAGCAAATTACTGTGGTGTAAGAGGAATAAAATTCAAAGACTCGCTGTTATTGGAAAATAATCGACTTCAGGTCAGGTATTACAGCTGTCAAAATTGTACATGCTACCGCCGAATCCTAGATGTCGGGATCTCTTTATATGCTTTTATCCAAAGTGACAACTTCTGCAATTTGCACTCTTAGTTTCGATCACCTTAACTGCTCAGCTACGACTGTCAATTTTACATCAGCCATCATCATACTTGCTTAGTTCAGCAAACTGAACCTCAAGTACCTGAGTGGATAATTAGTGAAGTTCTAGATCATTAAAAGCTATACCAAATTTAAAATGCTTACGGTTTCCCAAAACACATAGCCTTCAAATAGTTGCACCACTATAGAGAAACACTTTTAGAAATGACAAGCTATTATGCTTTTCTAAGGATTATGTACATACCTTCTTGATGATGGAGATGCCTTCTTCTCTCTCCTGGACAGCCACTCCTCTAGTGAAGGTTTAGTTGAGGCTTTCTCTTTGTCCAAGTCCACCTCCTTCTGTCTTTCTTCTGATAACACATTGAGAGTTTGTGTATTTGCTGTTCAGTGAATATCTAAACTTCCAATGAGATAACTGGGGGGGAAAACCCCACACAAGAAGCTTCATGTTCGACCTGGGTAACTTTCTATAGGTTATGGCAGTCACCACCTCCCCACTGTGTATCTCAAATATGTCTTCAATGACCACTTACAATCACATTTTATTAGTATAGTAACAACTACTGCTAGTAGTAACAACAGATACTGCTAAAAGAAACCTGATGTCACTTCAGAACTAAAGAAAAAATACTAACCACTACCAAACAAGAGTTTATATCCAGCCATCAAGTGGCATTTCCTAATTAAGCTATTGGGCTCACAGATTGGTCAATTAATGCTATACTCGTTCTACATTTTGTGAAGGATTTGCTCATCTAATCATGTTCCATGTGCTTTCAACACTTAGACAAACAAAAAGAGTTTTATTTGCATGTTTTCTGACTATTTGTACTCAATGGCATTACTATAGCAAATTGTCCAATATTTACTTTAACAAAGCTGCCTGACTTCTGAATGCACATAGCCGCATTCACAATTTATGTGCTTGTCCAAACCCTATAGAAAGCCCAACATATTATTATATAAAAAGAAGCCTTTATTGTGAAGTGAAGTGAAGTTGGGGGTTAGAGCACAGGGTCAGCCATGATATGGCACCTCTGGAACAGAAAGGGTTAAATACCTTGATAAGGGCCCTACAGTTGCAGATTGGTAGTGCTGGGGCTTGAACCCCCAACCTTCCGATCAGTAAACCAAAACCTTAACCTCTGAGCCACCACAGTGGCTATACAATTAATATCATACATTTAGACAACCCTGAGCTACAAATGCGGGTGATCAGATTTTAATACATCATTTCAGGTGGAGGCGTAATGTCATTCACATTTATTACGCATTTGTTTTCAGGTAGAAATATCCTGCGAATCCTCTCTTATGTATCTATATCGGCTTTGTCAAACACTTCAATTGCATGGTAACCTAGAAGTGGAGAATTCTACCATTCAGTGCAATTTCCAAACAGTCTTGCAATCATTGCATCTTTTTTCAGACAGGGCGATAAGAGTCCATTGGCTGGTCTTCATTGCTGTCTGTGGCGCACGGAGACGCTTTTGCGTTCACACTACAAATATTATGTGTC
This sequence comes from Notoglanidium maculatum, assembly GCA_030068355.1. Taxonomy (NCBI): domain Eukaryota; kingdom Metazoa; phylum Chordata; class Actinopteri; order Siluriformes; family Auchenoglanididae; genus Notoglanidium; species Notoglanidium maculatum. The sequence goes on from JAQQZX010000017.1 coordinate 9,321,131, forward strand.
CCCGGTGACCTCTGATTATTTGCCATTTAGCATTTTATTTAGCACTTTGATTTCACTGACCGAGCTTAGCTTATGTGAGCCTGTGTGGTATACACTACAAATTAACATATCAAGCTTACATCCAAGCTGGGTAGCCATCTGGACCAATTAATTTTATTTTATATCACCTGCCAACTTGTAAGAGTTAATGGGTCTCAGGTTACTTTCATTCATTTTGCACTGACAGAGTTCTTGTGCACTGGGAGTGTGTGCCAGCAGATGGTCCCAATCAGACAAAAGCTGCTGAGTGGCAGACAACAGAGACTTTTCATTTAGGATAGAGTACAAAAATGAAAAAAGGAAAGAGTCTGCTCCAGTATCTCTACATATTCAAAGTAATATTAATGCAAGTGACCAAAATTACTTGGTAGTATGATTATCATTCAAGCTCAACATTCTCAGTCTGCACCGCCACATTTGTCTCTTCCAGTTTAAGCAGGATTAGTCCTTATGTTGAACCTAAACCCCACTCACAACAGCCTTATATGCCTATATAACCTTTTGCAAATTAAAAATGACACCAGCCTTGATAATACACTATATGGTCCAAAGTATATGGAGACCTGACCTTTACACCCACGAAGCCACAAAGTTAGAAGCACACAACTGTCTAGAATGCCTTTGAATGCTTGGCATTAAAATTTCTCTTCACTGGCTACATGGTGCTTAAACATATTCCAGCATGACCAATTCCTCTGCACAAAGCAAGGTTTATAAAGATGTTTTGCCAAAATTGGTGTGGAAGACGATGACTGTTCAAGGAGGAGCAGGGCTGTGAAACGCGACGCAGCTGGAACTCACTTTCAGCCTACCGTCCTGGAGAAAGAGAAACGCTATAAAGGGGAGGCAGCCCAACGGGTCTGGTGAGTGAGGTGTCTACTAGCTCCCTGTTGGTGTGTGTACTCTGCCTCCCTCGATTCCCCATGACCGCCAGCCTGTGTCTCTGTCCGTTTGCGTGTCCACAACTGTTGTGCCTTACACTGACCTTCATCAGTGATGGACTTCTCTAATACTCTTATGGCTGAATGAGCACAAATCCCCACAGTAACATTCCAAAATCTAGTGGAAAATCTTCCCAGAAGAGTGGAGGTTATTATAACAGTACAATACAGTGTAACAAATAAGGATCTCACCATGAATACGTTGCTCCAAATCCTTCATTTCCTGCTCAGACATATGCGAGTACCGGCAGCTGGGGCCAAATACACACTGACCTGAAAGTAAGAAAGAGGTCTATTCACAGAATGTAGTTAAACATAGCAAACTATCACACAGTGGTTACACAATCCCCCCCATTAACCCCAAATGTAATCAGCCAAGGCAGGTTTGACCTTGTTTAGTTTTGCACTGAAGCTACAATGGTAAAAAAAAAAAAAAGTTTGCATACTACGATTAAAATTGCATGTTTTTGTGATGCAAAAAAAAAAAAATCTAAAAAAATCATTTTTAAACCTTTAATGTAATACAGCAAGCAACAAATTTTAAATGTAAAATAAATGGAAACATTTTAAGAAAAAGTTAAAACTTACCTGGTCACATGTGTGGACAACCTTTTATAACAATGATTTTAACCAATCACATTGAAAGTAATGCTCACAAGCAATTGTCATACGTCTGTCATCATTTAAGTGATTCTGATTAACCCCAAATAATGATCAGCTATTTCTGTAATATTTTCTTGACACCTGCTTCGTTTCATTTGACTGCTGAATCCATGGTCTGCACAAGTATTTACAAGATCTCAGTGTTGAAAGGAATTGATCAGGATTACCATACAACAATATAAAAAGGGGACGACGCACCACAGTAACATTACCAGGAACAAGATGGCCCTTTAAAACTGACAAAAAAGATGAGAAGAAAACACTAACTTTGATGGCTTCAGAAGGAGAAGTTTGGAAAGGCCCGGCCCAGATCTAAATCATGCTGTGCACGGGAGATCCCCTTGCAATTTGAGATAACTTGAGCATTTTTGCAATTAAGTTACTAGTACTACTACTACGACTATTATCATTAAATTAAAATGTACTCATCTGGTAGACTCGTACCCAAAAAGACTGAGTACCATATTGCAAGCAAAGGGTGCTTTAACCAAGTAAAAGTTAAGAGGTGTACACATTTGTGCACTCCATTATTGCAAGTTTTTTGTTTTCTCCCTAAAAAGTTTCTATTTGTTTTTCACTTCGACTGTGTTGATCGCTACAAGACATTAAAAGATGGAAAAAATAGCTGACATGATTTGCTTGATTTCATTTTTTTTTTTACATCACAAACCCTGCAATTTTAACAGGGGTGCTTAGACATTTTAGCATCCATATGTGGCAATGCATCACAATAACAATCGTGTCCCATCCTACCTGTCTGCAGAAACTTCCTGCAGGTTTGCTTTGCTCTCTCGTCCTGAAGAACAGCAGCAGCATCTACAATAGAAATAGAAAAGGCTAAGAAAGATCTTGACCGGGTTATTAACGCACACTGCTGACGCGATGCTCATTACCTCGGAAGTTGTCGAACCAGGCTTTTTTGGCTCTCTGATGCTGGACGCCATTCAGATGTTTCTTTCTGTTGTGCAGCGTGTCTTGAAAACTGCGATCACAATAATCGCAGTGATACCGCTTTCCCATTTCTCTTACAATCAACTTTAACCACTGCAGGTAGTGTAACCTTTAAGAAAGATTTGATAACAGTTGTCTAATATGAGCACAGCTTTTGGGTTAAATGTTTATGCAGCATTTAGCGTGCAAATCTCGTAATTCCCGATATCCGACCGGGAAACACAAAGAAAACGCACCCCTTCTCAAGTCCGAGTTCTTCCTAATTCAACAAGTGACGTTGACACACAACAAAGCAACGCGTCTTACACTTACAGGAGTTAAATAAATCAACAGACAGATACATTCGCAGGGTACTGTGTAAAATTAACCACACAGTTCGCTGTTTAAGGAGAATACACAGCACTCATCACAGTTAGGTAGCCAGCTTGTTGCTAACGAACAACCAGGCCTCTCATCCATTGATATCCCATAATAACTAGACAGGAAATCAGCGGTTTACATCCGGCACAATTGGAAGACGTGTTGGATAGCAGAGTCTTGTATTTTGGAATTTCTATGTTTTTACCCCGTAGAGAGTTAAAAACTAGCTTTAGCCTTCCATAGTCTTGTAATTCATTTTTGGGGGGGTTTTTTGTTTTTTTTACATCAAATATCTTTACTTCTGAATCGTTCTGTTCCTTTATGACCGTTGTTATTTTCTCTCCATAACCTCATAACTCACGTTTTTCTCCAACTATGCTTTAAAAAAATTATAATAATAAGATGACGTCAGGAACCTGCGACGGCCAGTCGCACAACCGTAGTGTTTAAATCATAAGCGTTCATGGAAATCTGAAAAACCAATTCAGCCACCAGTAGTACCCCTTAACGATCCCGGTGAATCAGAATACTTACCAAAATAGGCTGCACTCGAGAAAAAAAGAGGTCAGACTCAAAAGGGAGCCAGAAGAATTTTTTGTGAACTACCACGGACATCGAGGCACCTTACGTCATCAAAGTCGAGCCTATGGCTGCGCAATAGACAAAGAGTCAGCAAGAGGCTCAGAGGAAGTAGCTACAATTTGTATTCTCCATTCAAACTGCCGAGTTGCTTTGTCAAATTTTTTTTTTTTTTTTTTGGACTGTGTACGGTGAAGCCAGACTGAAGTTACTTCCTAGTGAGCCTCTCATTAATTGTTTGTCTAAAGACTCGGTTTTTATGGCATAAGGAAACGGGAAGCTAGCTCACCGTCTGTGGTAGCTGCGTTCCAAAAATGCTCAATTTCTGATTAGGAATGTGATGCTGCGTTCCATTTGTACTCGGAAGTGGGATATCCGATGTGTTGTTTTCAAACGGTATTGCTAACTAATGGCTATTGGCTAGTTAGCGAGCGAACCTGCCTTCCCCCACCCGTGAAATTTAGAGAAAAGTAATAAAAGGAAGCTGAAATTCCAGCTTAAAACTCGAACGTTATTTTTAATAGGGTGAGATCAGCGTCATATTTCTCTTTAGTTGTTCGTATTTCAAAAGAGCACGCATAATAGCGGTTTTCCTGGTGGCGTGACGTCATTCCCAGCCCCGAAATCCGACTTACGTTAAGTCCTTTAAATGGGGGAAAGGTGCATTTAGGGACTTACTGAAGTTGCATACATAGTTATTCAGTAACATCATACAATTTTATATAATTCTGTTTGCTTAAGTGTGAAATGATGAACTAAAGAGCAGTAGCATATGTTCTGCAGTGTAGACGACACCCCCATTCTCCATGGTAGAGGACTGGCTGAGATTTGGCCAAAGATTTGGAGGTCTTTTTTAAGTTCCCCCTTTTCACTTTAGGAGGGAGAGGAAGTGAAATATACCTCCTTCTTATTACCTTAACCTCAAATTCCTTCAGAATATTATTCTTTTTGACAGGATTAGGATAAACTTCTATTTGCAGAATATTTCTGATCATTTTGTTTGTACATTTACTACCACAAAAGCCAATTCTTGATATGCAGAGCTGTCTCCTGGAGAAATCTTCCATCCATCCATCCATTATCTATACCGCTTTATCCATCTGGGTCGCAGGGATGGATAATGGATGGATGATAAGATATTTAGAACATTCCAAAAGAAATTATAGAAATTAATCGTGAGACCATCTGTCCCTGGAGATTTGTTAGACGACATCTTCACAATTGCTGAGTCCAGTTCCTCAATTTTAATCTCTGGATCACATAATTCTTTGAAGGAGAACTCAATACAGGGGATAACATTTTGAATTTTATGAAAAAAACATCAGCATTCCTTGATGACAACTCTACTTTTTCCATTCTCCTTAAATCCTTGCATTTGACCCAATTTATCATTAAACTTGTGATTGAGTTTCTTTGCTGTCTACATTTCTTCTATATTTAATAAAATATGAGGAATTCTTCTCATTCTTCTATTCTTCTGCCTTAATCCATTTTGCATGAGATCTTATAAAGGCACCTTGGGCTCTCTCAACATAAAGATCATCTAACTTGGTTTGTAATTCCATCAGTTTGCTTTTTCCCTGAGTGTTTAGTTTGTCTTTGCTACAACACGGAGTTATTTCCTGAAGCAAATTGCTTTCATATTCCTTTTTCCTGTATATTCCTTACAAAACATTATGGGACAAGGCTCGTTTTTTAAATATGCCTTTTGTTATATGTAATTTGTTTTAGAATAAAATAAAAATATATATACATGCTCTAAGGTAGTCAATATGATGTGACAATGGCCTCACCTTGAAAAGGAGACACAGCTCACATTACCCTGCTGAGTCCCTGTCCAACCTTGCTTTCGTAGACAATATCTATTTCCTTGAAGACGTCATCTCTGTAGCCCAAAATCATCTGCATCGAGTCAAGAAAACAACACAAGAAATTGATCTCTTCCTTAATGCCTCCAAAACCAAATACATGAATATAAATTAGAGATGCAGTGATAAGGAAATTTCTGGCCGATATCAATAACCGATTTTTCCTTAAACCAATGCTGATACTGATATTTTGTGGAGTTCTGTTTATACAAGGACTGTCCATCATAATCAATAAAAAGTAAATTACATTCTAAAATATGTCAAATCAATGAGTATTTATTTTATACAATATTCCATCTGGTGAACATGTCACTTAACACATGCAAGATTGCCTGTTCAGTATGAGAGCCAGTTAGTTCTTGAACATGAAGCAAGACTTTCTGTAGCTTAAAGACAATCCCTTGGGCAGTTAAACTTAACACTGTGGAAAGACTTACATCTGAGCTCTATACACCTGCTGTAAAGCTTAGCACTGCATGTGAATATGACTAGCCACACTGTTATACATCTCTGGTAGACAGACGTAAGAGAAATAACACAGGTTAGGAATTGTTTAGCGAGGCTCCAGGTGTGTTATTAATAGCTGAAAGCCAATATCCTCAAGTACAGTAAGGGCTGATCATCAAGGGTGTTAACTGCCATAATTTTCCGAGTAATGTCTTTTGTTTTGCACTGTCTGGACTGAACTTTCTTTTACTATCAAACGCTTGCTTTACTGACAGAATAGCATTAGGTATTACTGCAGCCTTCTTGACAGGAATGGATTTAATTTTTGAAAAGTCTTAATACTTTTTACTGTGTCGATGATGGTGTTTAAATTGATGGTGACAACTTTTAACTAGATCCTGCCTGTGAAATTGTCGTGGAGCAGTGTTTGCAATATCCATATTTAATGTCATTTACACTGACGTTAAAATAATTCCGCACGGCTGACATTTTCCTAACTGCATATTTAGCACATGTGCATGTGTCATGTTCAGTGTTGCCAGATTTTGGACAGAGTTTCCAGCCCAAAGTAGTGTAAAAAAAACCCACCATGGTCTATAAAAACAGCACAAAACTAATTGGAAACAATGTGAAATTTAGATGTTAAAACCCTCCCAACCACAATTTTACCAGCACAATTCGATCAGATCCAGCCCAGCATAAACATGCCCAATCTAGCAACTCTGCACATGCTGCTCAGGCATGATGGGGTATATCAAGGTAAATGTCAGCTTTTTTTAAGCAATCAGATTGTTGCTCAATCGGCCAATGCCAATAATTGGTCAATACAGTCGGTGCATCTCTAATATAAATCCTTCCACTACCAATGGCCTATCTACACTTGACAGAACCTCGATCAACAAGGTTGATGACTTTAAATACCTGGGCAGGTTCGTTCAGCAACACAGCTCATGATATAGAGTCTAGAATTGGTCAAGCATGCTTGGGTGCCATCCATGCTCTTCAAAAGATATAGAAATCCACCACCCATAGGTCTACTAAGTTGAAAGCTTCAAAGCTTCTGCTTCTGAGTCTATTCTCCCAGATGATTCGGAGTCCTGCTCCCTTACGACCTCTCTTACAAGAAACTTGATGGCACATATAGTGAAATGAATACAGCTGTCCGGACCTACCTTTTTGGTGGCTAGCAGACAGCAGCCTACAATCCATACAGCAGTTCAATACACCATACATGGTACTAAATCCTGTGTAACATGGTCTGACAGCCTCCATTGTGATGAGAGAGCAGTGTGGGCCCACTTAGAGCCCAATTTGCCTTTCTTTTCTAGATTGATTCAGGTGATATGGAATTATTCATAAAAAAAATCCATGATACAGTATGCTAAAATGGATCCCTTTGTTAAAGTTTTTCATCAGGTATAGTGAACTGCTGTACAGATTGTAGTTTACTGTCTTCATGGCACCAAAAGGGTAGGCCTGAATAGCTGTATTCATCTTACAAGCACAATTCCACTGAAATCCACACAGGTCAGTAGGCCAGGGAGTATAATGGCTTTCTACACTCAGTTACACATCTAACATCAGAATGATGAAAAAAGTCTGATGTCTGTGACTCATTTGCTCGGACCCCTCCTTACAGGAGTTCAGCTCTCACTGGCTCTCACATAATTTGAACCCAGAGCTTATGACATTCAGCTGTTTGATGGATTTCAGTGAAGATCAACAACAAAATAGCTTTTGTCAGGATTGCAGTCAGTACATGAACAATATTCATCCATGTCCTTTAATTGCATAGCAGGATAAATGTACCCTTCCAGACCCGATGTACTGGTGTCCTAGTGACCAAGCACATTATACACAAGGAGGCAGCTGGTGACAGTACTTTTGGAGCTGAGCCTCACCTTAAGAAAACCATGACCATTTTCAGTAACCACTGATATAATTGTCAATCATACATATTTGCTTCTCTGCATATTAATTTGGTTTATGTATGAAAATATATAAATGACAATAAGGAAAATAGATTTGCCAAATGTAGCTGAACTCAGTCAAGCAATATTAGTGCCTTGACATCAACTGCAGAGCATTCCAATGCTTCTCTCAGTTATCAGCTGTCCTCTCAATGAGTGGGAACACTGCAGTGATGGGGAAGTTTATTTGTTCCCACACATCATGTTTGGTTTTCGAGGTACTGCCAGTGCCAAATTTACCTTTAATTATATGCTTTCTTTCAAACACCAACTGGGCAAGTAGCAGCAACTGGTTATGTGCCCACTGGGTTTTGTTTTGCAATTAAGGCTGGTATCCATTTTGAATCCATCTTCATTAAGCTACTTAAATCCATTTTGTTAACTATTTTAGGTTTTACCAGGCGTGTTGGCTAAAAGACTGACAATTAGTTTTAATTAGGTGGCCAAAGTAAGAACGTTTTTCCAATTTCGTTAACTGAATGTAAGTTTTTATTGTAAAAGTACATACTCCTGTGTCCACACAAACAAACATTTCATCATACAGATGCATTTTGAAAATTTGCACTGCTTATTATTTACTTTGTTTGTCTTAATTAGGCCTAGTCATTTGTTTATTTATTGCTGTTTGCGGAATGTTTTTTCTCCAGCACAATGAAAAAGTTGGTCTCAGCAGTTTTGTGAACAGGATTTAAGAGAAAACATTTTTAGTTAGAAACTTTTAGTGGTAAGATAAAATGCTTTTTGCCCTGGAATTTTTGCTCTGGAATTTGACATGGCCATTTCAGCAACCTCATTTTTTATTCATCTTTAGCCATTCACATCAGGGACATGTATAGGACTGGGCTATTGAGCTGAAGCCCCAGGTATTTTTATATTTTTATTTTTTTAACCCTAACTCTAGCCCCGAACCTGTCTTGCCAGCTGTAGGTTACATTTCTTTTTTAATTCAGTTCAATTTTATTTGTATTTGTATAACAATGGATATTATCAGTGTGCAGAATCAAGGAAATCAAGCAAAATCAGAGACAACAGGAGTTCAGAAAAAACTCAAGCTACCAAACCTTGATCTTTTTTTTTTAAGTAAAAAAGTTTTGAGAATGACACAAATATTACAGTCTGCTGGTTCAGTTTTTATGATGGCAATTTGCATATACTCCAGAATGTTATGAAGCATGATGTTACGTGCTGCGACACGTAAGGTGCTTGTTTGTTTGTTTTCCCTCCTTTTCTCGTTTTTTTTTCGTTACAACTCG
>JAQQZX010000017.1:9330301-9357734 GCA_030068355.1 Notoglanidium maculatum
ATTTCTGTGACCATTGTGAGTTTTTCTTTCATTGCCTGAAGGGTACCAACAATTTTGTCCACGTGTGTATATATATGGAGGATTAATTAAAAGGGTTAGGGGAAAAAAACTTTTGGTGAAGTAGCTTCATCTCATCAAAAATCAGAAAACCCAACCTTTAACTGAAATAAATTTATTCAGAGAAAAACAAATCCCTCATCAAGAAATAAATATTTTCAACAAAAACACATGCAACAATTATGTATTATTGAAAATATCCTGGTATTTCATGATGTCTTGTACCCAAACAAGGTTTCCTGGGCCTTTGGAGGAAAAACAGACCCACATCACAGAACCTCCACCATATTTTACAGTTGAAATAAGGTTTCCATTATAGCCATCCTTCTTTTTACACCGAACCCACCTTGAGGGTTGACCGACAAAAAGTTCAATTTTTGGTTCATCAGACCCTAGAACATGATTCAAGGTTGTACTAACGTTTCACATATTCCAGGCGCTTATGTTTGTGGTTAATGAGATGAAGACACTTTGTTATGGCATTGTTAAGGGCAAGCTTCCTCCAAGGCCAAATGCCGTATCTCACAACATTAGAAAAAGTGAAACTAAATTTGTGGATCCGCCTGATGACCGTTCAGGTCCACTTTAATAGGTTCCTTCTTGGCCCACACCATACCCTTCTGCTTAGTTTCATGGAAATTGGTTTGATGGGTTTAGCAGTGTCCTGCTTATAGTCATGACAAACAAACTGCACCAAAAACATAACCTCATTGAGAGAGGAGCTTTACAATTGTGTTCATAATGCATGAAACCTTGAGGTGAATATACTATACCAGAAGAAGACCAAATGAGGTTCTACTCCTGTCAGCCAAGAAGAATCTCAGGCTATCATAAGCACAGACCATCGACTGTAGAAAACATGGGCAGCTCCATTGCCCCACATTCTGTAGAAATGACTCCAAAATACCTCTGCCATGTTGTCTGTCTGTCTCTCAAATTTGGAGGCAGAGTCTGCGCAGTAGAGATGAGAGTCAAAGTCAGGTACACCCATTCATTTTGTAGGCCTGCCCCTTCTCCCCCCCACTTCAAGGTCCACTACATCACAATGTCTTCACTGTGGAAATCAATCTTACATAGAGAGCTTAAATAGTTTTAGCTGGAGAGATTTCATTAATATAGATTTGTCACATGAACATGAACATAAACTGGAAATTCACTCATACTGACATGACTAACGTTACCTATTCATCATACCAGTGTGGAATGTTCTGGCAGCGCAGTATCAGTTAATAACTAATTATTTGGGTTAAATGGCTATTCTGAGAGCAGTCACCTAACTAGCCTACTTATAAAATCCATCCTAATGTTATTATTAATGTGCATGTTCACTGATGAACAAATGACTTGTGGACATACACTATACGGACAAAAGCTTTGGGATGCCTGACCATTACACCAACAGGGACTTTAATGACATTGTATTCAAATACATAGACTTTAATGTGGAGCTGGTCCCCCCTTTGCAGCTATAACAGCTTCCACTTTTCTTGGAAGGCTTTCCACAAGATTTTGGAGTGTTTCTGTGGGAATTTGTGACCATTCATACTGTAGAGCATTTATGAGGTCAGGCACTGATGTTGGACGAGAAGGCCTGGCTCGCAATCTCGGTTCCAATTCATCCCAAAGGTGGTTGATGGGGTTGAGGAAGGTGCTCTGTGCAGTCAAGTTCTTCCATATTGAACTCGTCCAACCATGTCTTTATGGACCTTGCTTTGTGCACTGGGGCACAGTCATGCTGGAATAGAAAAGGGCTTTCCCCAAACTGTGTCCACAAAGTTAGAAGCATAGCGTTGTCCAAAATGGCTTGGTATGTTGAAGCATTAAGATTGTCCTTCACTGGAAGTAAGGGGCCTAGCCCAAACCCTCAAAAACCCTCCAAATTATCGCTCCTCCACCAAACTTCACAGTTGGCGCAATGCAGTCAGGCAGGTAACGTTCTCCTGGTATCTACCGAACCCAGATTCTCACATCTTACTGCAAAACAGACAAGCATGAATCGTCACTCCAAAGAACATGTTTCCACTACTCCACAGTCCAGTGGCAGTGTGCTTTACACCACTCCATCCAACACTTGGCATTGGGCTTGATGATGTGAGGCTTGCATGCAGCCGCTTGGCCATGGAAACCCATTCCACGAATCTCCCGCCACACAGTTTTTGTGCTTACATTAATGCCAGTGGAATTTTGGAACTCTTCAGCTATGGAATCAGAAGAACGTTGGCAACCTTTACGCACCATGGACCTTAGTATTCGTTAATCTCGCTCTGTGACTTTACGTGGTCTTCCGCTTCGTGGCCGAGTTGCTGTTGTTCCTAAACGCTTCCACTTGCCAATAATACCACTTACAGTTGATAGCTAGGTAGCTAGTGTGATTAAAATGCCTTTTCCTACGAAACCTCTTGATGTATCCAATGTTTTTAATAGAAATGGCTAACAGTTTGTATTAGTGCATGTGTCCAGAAAAGTTCAAATAAGTAGGTATATGACTGTAAATCCTGTGGTCAAGTTAGCTTGCCGGCTGCAGCCAGTCTCTTCTGGCCGAGGCTCTCAATCACTTCATTCCCAAGTATAGCCATGCCTTCTTACAATATAATAGAATAATGATTTAAAACTAATTTCTGGGGGGAAATAAGAAATGTGAAGATATCAGCATAGGGAAAACCAACTGCTCAAATTAGACATGAGAAAAGAAAAAAGGGACATGGAAAAATAGGCTGTTTTGTCACTGAAACACACGTGGGTGGGCAGGGCAAAAATTGTACTGTCACCAACCACCAGGGGAGCTAGATATGTGGTGGCTGTACTTTTAAGAGATGGTACACTGTCCTTGTTTTCTATAGTCAATGGCACAGGCTCACTGAAACTAGACATTTTCAGTCTTGTTGTTACTAGTCAACAAGACAGGAAAAAAAAGACCAAGTGATTTTTTTTTGGGTCCAGTCTGGGTGAGTCTCTCAACAAGGCATTTCCACCTACAGGACTGCCACTCACTCATTGTTTTCTATTTTCTGCAAAATTGTATAAATTCTTGAGAATTGTGTGTGAAAGTCCCAGCTCAGCAGTTTCTGAAATACTCAAACCAGCCCATCTGGCATGCTCAGGCAAATCATGCCACAGTTAAAGTCACAGAGATCATAATTGTTTCCCATTATGATGCTTGATGTGATGAATAACTTACCTTGTATTAATTTTATGCATTCCGCTGCTGCCACATGATTGGCTGATTGGATAAGTGGATTAACTTACAGGTGTTTCTATTAAAGTGGACAGTGAGTTTATATATGTATACACACACACGCATACATACAGTGAATGTTATATATAGGTGTCCACCACACAAATGGGTTTAGAAATGAGGCTGTAGGTATAGGCAATTTGGATCAGACACTACTAAGACATGCAAAACTGTTAATTGTTAAATTGTTAAAATGCTACTGGCCCAAAAAAAGGCATTCAGTTTCAAACCAGCTTCAGAAGGCCAGACTTGAGTTCACGGTACACATGACACAATTACACATTGAGGTTATAAGCAAAACATCCCAATAAAGTCAAGATGTGTAAAAGACATCCAAATGTCAAAGCAAATAACTGCATGTCTGATCTGTGCTTTTGACAGAACACATGAAATTTACATTTAAGAGAACCTTGAAGAATGACAAAAAAGGATATTAAGGCGGTGAAATATAAGTAACAGATACTGAGATAAACTACATTATGGTGGAATTTACTGAGATATTGCAGGTATCAGTACTTTTGTAACTCTGACCAACTCAAGTTAGCATCTGTTTTTGAATGTTTAAGTTTTCTTCATCTTCTTTGCTAAATAATGCTTTGTAGGTTAAAAAATGAAGCAGTTTTTAAAAGTTTCACTGGCAGTTTTGTTAGCAAATCTAAACATTATGATAAATATCATGTATTGTGAAAATATCTATTGCAGTATTGCAGTTTGATATTTCAGTCATGTCACCCAGCCCTTACTGTAGTTTTCTATGGAAGAATCTGAGAAGCAAACTACCAGTCAGTATTATTGTGACGTTATTCAGTCTTTGTTGATTGAGCTTAAGTGCTCTATATTTCACTTCCTCCGGTTTCCCTTTCTAAAACCAACAACTTCCTTTACCAGAATTTAGTTGCACAATAACACATGCAGGTATGAAACAATATCCAGTCTTGTATTTTGGGAGCCATTTGACATGTAGCTGTATAACACTACTCTAAATGTATAAATAAATATATTGGAAAATGGCAAAAAATTACTAAATGACCACAAAGATGAGACACTTCTTAAATTGTTAAAAATGATGTAAATCTAAATATATAGAGTTTAAGTTAAACAAAATACCAGCAAGTTCATTTGGCAGGACCTACAGACCAGATGTGTGTGCACCTATATAAGCAGGTATGTTGGCACAGTGCTATTGTACCACGATACAGTCAGTAGTTATCCAGCATGCCATCGAAAAAGAGGTTTTGCACGTCCAGCATGGCTGCCAAATCCATTATGTGTTTCTGCAGTAGGTTGCTCTCCACCGTCTCCTGTTTGGGCAGCTGGGGGTACGATTCTGGAAAACTCTGTGCTTCCTGTTTTACAGAGAAAACACACAGCCAAAATAAAGCCAGGTTTCACAGTTTGTGCTTGAATCTAAACACTTACATTATTTGTCACACAAAACATCTTTTGAAAACCAATTTTGTTTTTACAGTGTTACCTTGGCAGTACTGGGATTTAAACACAGCTGTACAAAATGAATGAAGTTCAGTCATAAGTCATAAATCAATCCTAAAACATATGTTTAGAGATGTTTTGGTTGCACAACAGACCATTACGGTATGTTGAAACTATTAGAAGTGGAGAATGTGATTGTTGTTGCACACAGTGATGTATTTAAATATCTGCAGCAAATCAGTAACATCATCTGACAAACACCAAGTACTACATCCATAATCAAGACATGTCGACATGCAGGGAAGTGGTTAATGTTCACATTTATTCATTAATGTTTTTACTTCAAATTAGTTGTATTTTACCCATAGATAAAGTAACAAAATCAAAAATTATTTCCAGTTAAATTAGTCAGGGATTACAAAACTACTGGTGTGGAAACAGTACTGAGAAATTATAAATATTTTAACTTAAGTATAAAGAGAAATCATAGTGGAAATATCCAGGCAAAAATGTACTCAAGTTAAAGTAAAAAAGTTGCTACTTTTAAAGTTCCACCATGTAGGATTTAGGGGAATCTTTAGCAGAAATGGAATATAGAAATCACAAGTATGTTTTCATTATTATATAATTACCTGTAACTACAAATCATTATGTTTTTGTAAGCTTAGAATGAGATGTTTATATCTACATAGAGAGCAGGTCCTCTTCCACAGATCCCGCCATGTTTCTACAGTAGCCCTGAACGGACAAACCTCTAGAGAGCGTTTTCCTCATTTTTACAAGTGGAAGAGTGACAAAGAAGACAAAAGAAGGACAAATAAGAAAAAAGAGGAATCAGCATTTGCTGGTGCTGGCTAACAAGTTTGAGAAGACAAATTTTGAAAAATGAAGGATCATATTTTTATAAAAAACAAAGAAGCTAAAAAAATAAAAAGGAAGGGAGCATGAATGTACGTACTTTGAAGTATGCTATGGGCACCTGAAGGCAACCAAGTGCTCTAATACATACTGGGAAATGGAGTGGCATTCAATTGGTTGCAATGAATTGAATCCTATATAGTGTATATATTGTACATAGTGTGTTTTCTCTCTCTCTCTCTCTCTCTCTCTCACTCTCTCTCTGAACACTGGAGGCTCTGCACCCAGATGAGTGGCGCCTGAGTGTCACTCTGGGCATATGGATATGATCACAACCATCATAACCAATAGTCTTTGAAGTCTGAGCCAGATCAAGTAATCCATGGAGAATTTATAACGCATTCCTATTTGCATGGTGAGACATATAAATTCATTGTCACCATTTCAGCATTTTGCAAGATATCAAAAATCCACTCACGATTTAACATCAAAAAAATCTTATCATCAAGTAGATCAAATCTTACAGGAATCCAATAAACAGTCTAGCAAGAGTATAGCCTAGATGGGGGGAAAGGCAATGTTATACAAATATAAATTTGTTCTTCTTAGGGAGACCCACATGCTTAAAAATTTGGTGTGTGCATGTGAGACCAGACACAAGACTAAATTATATACGGTAGCTGTCAAAGTTACTGGGCCACACCTGGGCCCAAGCCTCAGTCCCTGAGTGTCTCAATCATTGATGTGTACCAAATTTCATGAGCTTTTACCCATGGAAGAACCACCTCAAAAGTGGTCAAGTACTGAAGAAAACAAATAAATCAATGAAGAAAAAAGAAAATTCCCAACAGAAGTAATGGGGTCCTAAAGCACCTCCTGTGCTGTATTTAACTTCGTTAAATATAGCCAGTTAATGTCGGCATATTATCAACTCTTAGTTCATCATACTTTTTCCAAGTAGATGGAGTTCAACACCACATCATTTTATGAGTATTTTCTTATTCCAGCATATTGAAATTTTGTCAAGAACAGATCAAGTCTTTGGATTTTTATTTTATTGAATAACATGCCTGAGAATGAAAAGTATTCTTTATGTGCCTCTTTGGCACCTGGCCTTGTGTGTTAGCAAGCAAACAAGTAGCCTAAAACTGAGCAAAAGAAAACTGAATATTCTTTCAGGTTTTTAAAATTAGAAAGTGAACTATTCCAGGCAGTGAAGATTCTGCTAGAGCAGCGCGAGCACCGTGTCTGCTAGTGGTAGTGCTAGATGCAGAATGAACTTCAAATAGGCAAGATTACGATTTCATTTTATTGTCTCATCTGGCTTTTGGATTGCTTATTGTAGCAGGTTGGTTTTGCAGTTGCATACTGCTATTGCTATTTTTGCAGTATAGTAGTATACTGTAGTCGATTATTTGACTGGCTGCTGCTATATTTCAGGCCTGTTAGCTTGTTAATGAAATGCATATGCTAGGATAATCAGAGTTTTATGGAATAATACCAGATAAATAAAACAAAACAAAACTGAATCAATCTTTTTCTTCTCGTTCACTGCTCACATGTGTGTGTGCGCTGGAACTGAGACATCATAGCCAGATCTTGTGTGTACTATGAAATATAATCATGCCAGAGCCACTGAGCTATATTGCTAGCCACCTTGTCTAGGTCACCATAAATGATCAATTAGCATGATTCGTCATCAGTTATTCTACATTTATGAACTTGATTGGACATGAACGGAAATTGTAAACAGAATGCATGGGAGCCCATTTAATTGACATACAGTGGCTCTAGAAATTTTTTATATTGCCGTGATTATTTCTCTTTTTTGCTGTTTATCTGGATTTTGCTTTGAATTTGTTTTGAGGAAAGGAAGAAAATCCAAAAAGTGAAAATGTGCAACTCTAATAGAGATACATCAGCAACAACTGTAATTGCTGCAAAAGAACAATTCGTATTGAGGTGGTGAATACTTATCAGTTAAGTATTACGCATTTTTAGATGTTTTATTTTGAAATATTTCTGAGAATAAGTAATTTATTAGGGGTCCAAATACCGAAGGTGCTGGCACCCTATATGTTTTGTTAGGTGTTTAAGGAGTAAAAGCACACAGTGATTTCACAAACTAGTCCTAGTATTTTTGGCCAGTCTTCATAAACTTGACATCAAACTACTCAGGAAAGTGTGAACCTCATTAATGATCCAGAACATGTTGACATTTGCAAACAATATGGCTGCACACATCAATCAATTCTAAGGATGGGGAGCCTAATTTACTTAGCCAGCTGTAGCCATACACAGTATGCAGAGCTAATCTCAGACAACTGATTGGATCCAAATTTACCAGACATGTTCTGGGCGATACTACAAAGCACTCTACCACTTTTCATATCTCTATCACTTCTGCTTTCTGTTTTTTTCATCCCGTACTTATTCTACCTTTTATTTCAATCCATTTTTGAGCCCTATCTGCTCCTAGAGATTAAAAGCTAGGACCACCACAGTTGGTAAATGTTGTTAGCTTGTTGTACCTTACATGAAAATGGCATAACTTTTTCTCTGCTCCTCATTCTTTCTTTTTCATCCCTCCATCCTCCCATTAGAAACTACTGATTTAACTACTCCAACATCTTTTAAGGTAGAGTAACAAAATTGGTATATAAACTCAACTCATTAAGTACTTTACTGCAATTCATACTTATAGCACTAATCTCTCACCTTTATATGTTTTCATTTAACCCACTATCATCCCTTGCTTTTCCTCCCACTGGCTTTAATTCATTTTTCAAAGTTCTCAAATTTTCAAAACTGCTCATAGAGATTACAAGCTAGGGCCACATAAATTAGTAAATATTATGTTTATGCTAGGTACCTTACATAAATATGGTAAAAACTTTCTCTGTTCTTCTTTCTTTCTTTCTTTCTTTCCTCCTCCCCCCTATTAGAACAAAATGATTTTATTACACCTACATCTTTTAGATAGATAGAGTCACAAAACTTGGAATGGATTCAATTCATCTATCACACCCTTCTATTCTTTCATTCATTCCTCCATTCCACCATAGGATGGAGGACGCTAATGGATAAGGTACTAACAGCAAAAGGCTCATGTATTAATGTGCTAACAGTTTACATGCGAATGGCTAACATGCTAATGGTCAATGTCAGTGGCTAACATTATAGCTAATGTGTTTATGGCTAACATCTGATATGTTAACAGCTAACATGCTAAGACTAACATGCTAATGGCTAACCTACTAATGCGAATGGCTATTGCTAATGGCTAACATAGTAATGCTAATGTGCTAATGGTTAACTTTCAAATGACTAATGGCTAGCTTCCAGTACTAATGACATTCCTCTATCTCATCTAAGCCACTGATTTTACCATTCCTTTAATCACTATCACTGAATCTACCTATATAGAATTTTTAGAATTTTTATAGAACTTTATAGCAACTCTAGTTATTATTATTATTATTATTATTATTATCTGCTTTAAAATAAATTGTCCAGACCAAAACTCAAGTCACAGATACATAAAACATGAAACAGGTAGTACTTCCATCTGCTACTCAGGCAAGTGATATGGTCCTGATCACCCCAATGGTGGTGCTAGAGTGCAAATGTTTATGTTTTGGTCCATATCTTAGGAACTCTGAGTCCTACAAACAATTTTTATTCCTACTGTGGTTCTCCAACACAAAAAAAAAACCCTCAGCAACCATTTAGTTGCACCGACTTTGTTTTTTGTTTTTTTAAGTAATTTGCATGATATGCAAAACCTACTTTTGCCAACTAGATTTAGTATTTTTGGTCCATCTTCACAAATTTGATGTCAAACTACTTAGGAGACGTACCATAAAGATTCTGAAGTCATTTGGAAAGTTTGGGGGGTGATCATGCATAGGGGTGGAGCTACATTCAGGCAACTTTTTCTTAGCCATAAGTTAACCATATATATATAAATAATATATAATATAATATATAACCATAACCATAAGTTCAATAGAGCTGAAATCTAGTGCTGTGCATCTACAGTGTGCTAATATGTAAGTGAAATTATCATGATGAGCTAATTACTTCAAAACATGGCTTCCATCAGCCAATGTGTTTTCAGCAGGCATTTCACAGAGTTACCATTGAGCTATTGTTTAAAAAAAAAAATAATAATAAATTTTATGGTAAGTTCAGGTAAGGAATCATCACCATCTTATGGAATTGTACTCGAGTGTGAGCCACTATTCACGTTTCTGCTTACAGAGACAAGCATAAAATAACTAGTATTTTTTTTAGAGTTTTTTTTTTTAGTTATTTCTTGTTGAAGGCAATTTCTTGTTAATCCTATTTTTTTTTTTTTTTGGCTCAAACCATGCATTTGTCATTAGAAATACTGTCTTGCCAACTTCAATTTATGATCATCTGCATAATATGCAAAACCTACTTTTGCAAGCTTGTCCTAGGCTTTATCAAAAAAAAAAAAAACATTTTTGAAATTTGTGAAGAGTATGGCTGGCTGACACATGCCAATCAACCTAAGTGGAGCAGAGCTGGTTTACTTAAACAGCTGTAGTACTAATGGCTGCAATATCCTACAGGCATAACCACTAAGCTACCCCTAACATTTAAAGTGCCTTGCATAAGTATTCACTACCTATGAACATTTCCACATTTTGAAAGTGAAATAAATTTAATTGGGATTATATTTTGTGAATCTACATGGAATAGCTCTAAAATCTGAAGTAGGGGGAAACTCAGTATAGTTTGCAAAATGATTTAAAAATTAAATGTTGTGATAGATTTCATTCCCAATACTTTGAAACCCCTAAATTAGTACTGTTGCAAGAATTCACAACATAGTCCACATGGATGAAATTAAACTGTCATGATTAAATATATAATCTCTCTATATTAATGCACATGTTCATTGAAAGCCCTAAAATTTGTTAGGAAACATACCTATACCTAAACAAACAGCCTTGTGAAGACCAAGGAACTATAATAATAAAAATAAATAAATAAATAAATAAAACAACTCCAGGACAAAGTTCTGGACAAAGCAATCATACCCAAAAAAATGGAAAAAAATAAAAATAAAAAAACAGATGTACAATGCTAAAAAGAGGCATACACCTGAAGACTTGTAGCTGTAATTACAGCTAAAGATGCAATCTACCCTGAGGAGTGAATACTTATACACCAAATGTCTGCTTTTTTTGGTGGAGTAGTGTGGTGGGCTATAAGTGCGCTAACACTAACAAAAAATGCACACTAACAAAAACAAACAAAAAATGCAATTCGAAATTATAGCAAAATCAGTATCTCTGATCATTATCTCATCTCATTTAAAATGTGTCTTAGTAATAATACATACATCTTGCCATGTTATCACATCAAACGTACATTCATCTTAGTTATAGTTTTATCAATAATCAATAATAAGAGTCATCAAGATTGACTGAATCACCGTCAGACACCACTGAACCTGATCAGGCAACTGAATGTCAACGTTCTGCTATATCTATGCTCTAGATAATGTAGCTCCACTTAAAAGAAAAATAATTAGAGAAAAATCTAGCACCCTGATATAACAAACACACACACACACACACACAGACACACACAGACACACACCTTAAAACAGACCATGCAAAAATCAGAACATAAATGGGGTCAAACTAAATTGGTATTATTCTAATTAGCATAGAAGGAGAGCCTCCTGAGCTATAGAAAAGCCCTTAGAGCTGCTAGATCAACATATCTCTCCACCCTAATAGACGATGATGAAAATAATCCTATATTGTTATTTAATACTGTAGCATAATTAACTAGGAATAAGATCACCACATAAACATGCACATCATCAACATGTAGTAGCGATGACTTCATGAATTTTTCAATGACAAGATTGTAAATATCAGGCTAAAAACTCAGAAAAAAATGTAAAACCAGACAATGTAATGATGATCCCTGCAGATAGCAATATAACTATCAGATCGGCAGGTACAAACAAGGTCAAGTTAGTCCAGAATGCAGCAGTCAGATTCTCTACTAGAACCAAAAGGTATGGCCATGTCTTCCCCCATCTTATCCATACTGCAATGGCTCCCAGTCAAATTTTGAATTGATTAAAAAATATCACTATTGAATTATCAAGCACTGAATGGTCTCAGTACCTGAGGAACGTCTGTTCTTTTATGATCTGCCATGCCTACTTGGATCAAAAGGTGCAGAGTATTTGATGGTACCTTGAACAGTGTGGGCTACAGCATTGGGGCAGATCCTTCTCTAACAAAGCCTCACAGTTCTGCAACAACCTTCCAATTAGTGTTTGGGACCCAGACATATTCTTGGTGTTTATGTCTAGGTTGAAAACATATTTGCTTTGTCAAGCCTTTTATTAAAGATCAGATCTGGAGGGTTGTAAAGCATAGAGTACTTCAGTAAACTAGAAAACACTTCAGAACTGAGCCATTGTATAGCTAGAAATATCTGGAACTGTCATGGGAGGTAAAGTGTCTGGGTCTCGAGTCCATTCTCCTTTAGGTATTTCATAAGCATCCATATTTCCAATAAAGGTGATTTGTTTTTTTACAACATTGTTTCTTTGTGTCCGGCAGACGTTTGTCTCTCTACAATCCATGTTCTTGTAAGCTAATTTTGAGAATATTAAAATACTACAAATACAAGAAATAGCACAGGTTTTGAATTGGTTGGTTTATTTTGATCCGTGGCACTTCAATATGGTGGTTGTGCACTGCACAGTGACATTGGTTGCCAAGCTCATGATGTTGGTTGCCAAACTCAATACTACCCTACTACTCTTGCCTTCATTCACAAGATCTCAGCTATACTGAACATATGTGGGATTTAGGTTGTGTGTGTGTTAGACTGTCCACCACCACATTCAAAACACCAATCAAAGGTAAAACTTTCTCACACACCAATAACATTGAAGCCACTGACAGATGAATAACACCGATTAACTCACTCAATGGCACCTGTCAGTGGGTGGGATATAAAAGGCAGCAGCTGAACAGTTAGTTCTCCAAGTTGAAGTGCTGGAAAAATGGGCAAACGTAAGTATCTGAGCAACTTTGACCAGAGCCAAATTGTGATGATAGAGAACTGGGTTAGAGCATCTCCAAAATGTCAGGTCTTGTGAAGTGTTCCCAGTATGCAGTGGTTAGTACCCAATAAAAGTGGTCTGAGGAAGGGCAACTGGTGAGCTGACAACAGGGTAATGGGTGCTCAAGGATCACTGATACACATGGGGAGCAAAGGCTATCCCATCTGGTCAGATCCCACAGAAGAGCTACTGTGTCACAAATTTCTTATGAAGTTAATACTGGTTATGATAGAAAGGTGTCAGTACACACAGTGTAGCTTACTGCATACAAGTCTGCGTAGCTGCAGACTGGTCAGAGTGCCCGTGCTGAACCCTGTCTACTGCCGAAAGCACCTACAATGGCCTGGACCGTGAAGCAGTGGTAGAAGGTGGTCTGGTCTGATGAATCATGTTTTCTTTAACATCATGTGGATGGCCGGGTGTGTGCATATCACTTACCTAGGGAAGAGATGACACCAGTATGCTCTATGGGAAAAAGGCAAGCCGGTGAAGGTAGCGTGATACTCTGGGCAATGTTCTGCTGGGAAACCTTGGGTCCTGGCATTCATGTGGATGTTATTTGACATGCATCACCTACCTAATCACTGTTGCAGACCAAGTACACCCCTTAATGGCAATGGTATTCCCTAATGGCAGTGACTTCTTTCAGCAGGATAATTCACCTTGTCAAACTGCCAAACATTATTCAGGAATGGTTTGAGAAACATAAAAATTTCAAAGTGCTGATTTGTCCTCCAAATGCCTCAGCTCTCAACCCACATCTGTGTCAGCACTTGTATGTGTACATTGTACTGGACAAACAAGTCCAATCCATGGAGGCCCTACCTCACAAGTTGGAAGAGTTAAAGGATTTGATGCTATTGTCTTGGTGCCACATACCACAACACACCTTTAGATCTTGTCGAGTCCAACCCTAGGTCTTTAGGTCTTGTGGAGTTCATGCCTCAACAGGTCAGAGCTGTTTTGGTGGCACAAGGCAAACCCACACAATATTAGGCAAGTGATTTTAATGTTATGGCCGATCAGTATATCTATGGTAGGGATGGTAACATTCACCAATTCGCATTTGTGAACAAATTTAGATCCATAATGCAAATGCCCTGATTAAAGTGTGAAAAAAGTGTGCATCAAATACAATTTGGGATGAAATCAGGGTGCACTGTTAAATTGAATAAAATTTAGTTAAATAAATTTAGATTTATTCCTTCATTCAAAACATTCTTCAGCACACTCTCTCATCTCTATTGCTGTCAATGGCCTATTCTCGTCGAGTCTCTAGGCCAAGTCCAAGCACATCCCTAAATACATACACACAAAATTTATAGTACAAAAATTTGGCTGGATCTGGGGTAACATAGCAGCACTTGTATCACTGTCAACTCATCTCACAACTCATGGAGTACACGCAACTAGTAAGTAAGGAGTAAGGAGTACTTAGTCCTAAAAAGTAAGGAGTCTTACTTTTGGTCACTTTTATATTAATTTGAATAAATTAATAATAAATTACTTACAGCACTTTCACACCTATTAGCACAGTTGCTGAATCACAATCAGAGTGAAATTACTCTCAAGTACCAAGAATATGGAGAAGGGGCTAAATAAATGATTAGATAATTATATAAGTATGATTTTGCATATAGCATCAAGCATTTATTTTGTTATTTTTGTTCAGTGGCCCAAATATCCATAAAACATGGAATTTCTGCAGTTTACACAGTACTTTGGCTCAGTTTGCACCTCACATATCATAGCTACAGTTGAAAGCTGAACACACTCCATAAAGCATACCATTTTTGTTCACTTTCTTGTAGTAAGACCAACTCTCTCAGACAGGTTGTTTGTTCTCACCTGCCTAAACAAACCGCACAGAAAACGGACCAGGTTTCCATCCCACAGCATGAGATGCTGCATAAGTGAAAGCCTGCTTTGAGTCAAGGCCCAGAACTAGCTAATATATGGAAAAAATAGCCAGATAAGCTAGATAGCTGTTGGTGTTGTCTTACCCGGAAGAGCTTGTGTAGTCGGAGAGTGGCACAGCAGAACACGAACCTGATCATCAGCAGCCTCAAAAACTCGTCACCATAGAACTGCAAAAAAGCCTGATCTGGTATGAAAACACAATAATAGACATTCATTCATGCCCTCAGTCTTGAATGTATCAACTTGCTTAAAGAACTTGTTCCAGTTTATTTTCCATTTTATTGCATAAAATACATAATAATGCAACAAGAAAATAACAAAGCTGGTCTGTGGTTACCAATAGCTCGAGAGCTGGTGAGCATCTGGCCAATATCATGAGAAACTTTGTGCAAAAACTCCTGGGCCTTTTCCCATAAACCCTGGCGCATACTGGTCAGCCCACAGATAGACAGAAAGCCCATTAGGGGATTGTAGAGAAAAAGAGTGAAGAGACTCCCACGCTGGGACTGGTCTAAAATGCAGACGACATTATTAGAAGAATAAGTATTATTTAATTATGTACAAATCAAAATACCAAGATGATAATGAAGATTAACCACTCAGCCTTAAAGTAACAGTCAGGTGAAAAATCTAATTTACACAAGTTAACATGTACTCTAAGTGACATCAATCAGCTGAGATGCGTTTCATGTTTGAGGTTTCCTTCATTAGTTAGATCATGTAAATAACAAGTACTTGAAGTTCTTAAAACCATGGCAACCAACATCCTTTAGCTGTGGAATCTCTTTATAAGAATAGCAAGGAGAATCTGCTTTTACAATTTTAAGTTCAGAGTGGAATTAAAGTGCCTTGGTTGCTTCTATGACTAATGCCATCCTTACCCAGTTCACTGACATTTGGTGGACGGATGCTTAGCTGTGTAATACTCTAGTTTTTAATAATGGATTTAATTATGCTCAATGGGATATTTAAAGTTTGTGATATATTTTTAGAATCAAACCCTGATTGATATTTTTCCTGAATGCTGGCCCATGCCTTCCAGGAACACACGCAGGTACTTATATAGAGACAACTAGTTACACCAGAAATAATTTAGGGGTTTCACAGCAAAGAAGCTAAATACTTTTAAAATACATTGTACTTTAAGTAATAAAATTGAGTATGGGCTAACTAATAAAAATGAAAAGAAAAAATCTTGATTTTTCTCACTTTAATATTATATGAGCTATTTAGCGTTAGTGTAGTTTCATGACTTACAGTATAATCCAATTAAATCCATTTCAGTTGAGCTCATAACCCCTGCACTCTATATCACCCACATCACTTCTACTATTCATACTTGGGAAGCAGCATCGAGGAGGGCCAGAGATACCAAACTGCACTAAGGACTCCAGTTGTCCAAGATGACTGCCCCTCAAAATGACAGTATTCAGCTACACACTGAAGATTTGCTCATTTTCATAGATTAAACATGAAACATTGTCTAATCATTCCTTCTGAGAAAAAGTAGGCTTTTTCTCCTGTTTCTCTGGACAAATAATATGACAGAATATCACTATAAAAATTCTTATCAGTATAATTATATATAACATCAATATCCAAAAATAATTGTATTGCACCAGTGCATGAGCAGAAATTAAAATGTTGTGCTTATTTTCCGAACACAATGTTTTCCACATATGTGCAAATCATCTTTCACACTAAACCTATAATCTGATGTACTTTGCATTGTGTATATGTGTAAATACAGTATAGTATTTGAAATTATGTGCATTTATTCAATTTACTTTACTTTGGCTACTATAATGCAAAAATTTCTAAAAAGCACATTGATCTATTTATTACAATAAGTCACACCGTGTAATAAAGAGCATCAGCAATTCTGAGAGACTACTGAAAAAAAACTGGCACCAAACATCAGCAATTCTGTGAGATTACTGCAGAAACATCTGGCACCAAACATCAAACATCATGATTGATTATATACATGTGGGGTAAAAGGTAAATTAGATTTTTCACTGAATCTTTCGTTTAAGCAGTTCTTAATGTCTATTTCCAATCATTTGGAAGTCATCTGAATAATCATATTACTTGTTTAACATTTGATGCATACTTACTATCAAAAAAGAAAACAACATATCTAGCACTAATGAGACACATGATAAAAATAAATAACAATAATTTAAAAAAAACAACAAAAATGAACAGAACCTTGCATGCTCTTTGGATACACGGTAGGGGAAAGTAGGCACACCAAAGGCTGGCCAAACAGATTACAAAAATTCTACAGAGAGACAAAAAAAATTGCATATTAGTACCGGTTTAATAATGTTAATGAATGAAGAAATATTTAACAGTAGAATAACCCTTCATATTTAAAACAGCTTTATGATGTTTTCAAATGACCACACAGAGGTGCTCTTCTGCAGCTGACTGTATCTTTCAAAACCATCAATGAAAGATGGAGGCAATTCTTTCTCTATTTTTAAGCTTTTCATTTTATTGTTACATAATTTCTAAAAATGATATTTTATTGTTTTTTTTTTTAATTTAAAAATGGTTTAGAGATGAAACTGTAGGTCACCAGTTTAAATAAACCAACTAGATATGGTTGTCTTTGTGTGGGAATTAATGAATTAAATTTACCTTGTAGGCCGTGCTGTTGGATGAGTCCACAATAATAAACAAGGGCTTCCTGGTAAAGGGGTATAGGTCTCCAGGGTGAAGGCTAATGGTTGTACATATAAAAACACACAGCATTATTATTACTGCATGAAAAAATGTTAAAAAGGCACAGTTTACAAGATAAAAGATAAAGCAAAAAAGCTGAAGGCTACATGTTTTGTATACAGTGAGTAGGTGGGATTGTATACCAGTGCATCTCTTTCTGGGCCTGGTTTCTCTTCTGCACCGTCTCGCCATTTACTACGTCACGATTAGTGTTGGTTAAAACTCCTCCAAAGTCATAGGGTCCTTAGATCACAAAGAATAAGGAATTAATAAAACACTTATAAATAAAGCACTAATAAACTACAAAACCTTTCTTCCTGTAGCTTAAGAGATCTTAACTTCAGAGCAGCATTTTGGGACATGGAGCTTTTTGGGTCACAAAAGAGGATGGGTCTCTGAGGGGTTTAAGACTCTGACCTAATTATGTTATAGAACAGCCTAGTAAGAAGAGTGAATAGTACTTCATAATAACATTGTGTACTTAATGCTAGCAAGAGAACATTATTGATCATAAGCTGAATGAGTGAGTGAGGGACGGTGTGTATGTTGTTTTTGTGTGGCTGGCTGGCTTGAATGAGAAGCTTGATGATACTTAATGCATTATCCTTCTCTGAGCTGTCACTGTAGCTGGGTTACAGAGACACATTACCCCACATGCTTTGTGTCTTGCCATTTAAATTCTGAAATTATCTCACAAACAAAAATTTAAATGAAGGGCTCTTCAGTGAAAACAACGAACGAATAACTGGAAAACAGTGGAAAAACACACCTTCATATTCCACACGTCCAGTGGGAAAGACCCCAGTAGCTGACAGATATACCAGGAGAACACTACTGGCAGGTAGTTCCTGTTAAATAAACCAAAAATATTCAAATCAGTGAAATTTACAAAACATTTTACAATCACAGCAAATTTAGGCTTCCGAGATACTTTCAGACGTTAGTGTCAAAACGTCTCCTTATTGGGGCCTGAAGAAGAAAAAACAAGTCATGGGCCCTATGGGGAAGGTTACCATAACATACAATTGAGTTGTACATGGAGTAGAGTTGATTCTTGTCCAAGAATCGCATGTAATTGCCACCCTGCTTGCAGATGCATGTTCTGAAAGTTAAATAGAAGTGCATGACATTTTCATGATATTTATGGTAGGAATCTTGAGGAAATATCAGTTATTGTTCACTAATGTAAAAATGCATTTAAAACAACAAGCAGGATTAGTAATGTAATGGATGAATGAACATATGAATGAATTTTGATGAAACATATTATTGCTCTATGTGATTTCTGAGCTGATATTTTTCAATCTAAATCCATTTAAAGATGGTGAATTTCTAGGAACATGGGGCGTGACACCATTCTCTCGCTCGACCATGGATTTCCATGATTTTTAGCATGATTAACCAAAACTATAGCCTGTAAATCAAAGTTATGTTTTTAAAAAATACACTTGTCTTTTGTCTGTGACCGATGACTTTAATGACGTCTTTTTTTCAGAAGAAAATAAGACACACTCCTACTCAATGGATTTAGTCAATTTTAAGCTCTGTTCAATGGTGGTTGATGTGAACTAAAGAATCACTTTGTGATCATTTCTAATATACCATAAATAAAACTGCTAAAAACATCCATAAAAACAGCCATGCAATGTTTTCCAGCAAGTGCGTGAAGACATTACGAATGAGTGCATGCGCTTTTTTTTAAGTTCCTATATACAGTATAGCATTGGCCATAGCTAACTCTGAACTACCTGGTATTTGAAAAAAATCCCAAATTCTCCCATATAGCTGCTCTGAGCTTTACGGTGGAGGATACATTTTTCCATCCATATTTTCTCTGTTTTGGCAGCACAAGGGGATCTACACAATATTAGGCAGGTGGTTTTAACCCGGTGTATGCATTATGCTGTTACATATGTTGTATTATATTATGATGATCTGCCAAATGTCATTCCTGGGTGCCTTTTTTGATAGTTTCTGGCTTTTTCTTTCAAAACATCTTACTATATCATACAATATAGTATATCTATCATATAAATTAACAAAGAGGTTACTTCTAAAAGAGATTCTGTTTTCATGCCAAAGCAGGATGTACTACACAAATTCACGTACACATATGTATAGAAATTTCCTTACAGGGTTACTTGAAGAATGCCTTGGTGTGGTTTGCGGTAATACCATAACCAAACCCTGGTTAATTTAATAAGGGGCTGCAGAAGTACAGAAATTTCCTTACCGAGATATATGAAGAATGCCACCTTGTGTTTTGTGGTGAAAAAGCCTTGTGTGAATAATTATAAAGCAATTGAATTCTCACCGAAATACTTTCTGAAGGGTTGTAACTCATCTGAATTCAACAGCATGACCGGCTTGAAGTACCTTAGTGTAAGTAGTGTTTAAATCCACAGGATTAGATACAGAAATAAATTGGCCATTATAATGATATATAGCCACTATAGAGCCTCACACTTTATATATTTATATTAGCACAATATCATGATAGTAGATTTCTTTAGGTTTTTACAGAGAAGAAGGAGAAGCCAGATATGCATAGAAGGAAATGCTAGCAAGCTGACCAATTGCAGGCATTATGGTCTGCATTGCCACGACATGTAGTTACATTTTCAGAAAGGTGCACATCAGGCTATGACATAGGGTACGTGGCTATGCTGAGCCCTAAGGGGTAGATTCAACGCAGAAGTATAGTGGCCTTTATAATGACACTAAATATTATGTGTCTGAGCAATGCAGTTCTCATTCTCGTGTGGAGACATGTAATGTTTTGTATTGTGGATGTGATCCTTTTCAAAACTGATTTTTTGAAAATCTGGGTGTATGTAGACAAGACCACAGACCAAGCCAAAAGTTACACATGGAAGGCAGCACCCTCAGATAAAGGAAAAAGCTGTTATGATGGCAGATGTGGCGAGGGGCTCCACATTGCAGTAACTCCTCCTATATGGTGTATATGGTATGGCAATAACGCATATATTGTTGCAGTTCTACACATATGTGCGAACAGGGTCATGACAAAATATGAGCAGAGAAAGCTCTCTATGGCCCTGAATAGATGATGACAAATCACAAAGAAAGGAAACCCACACAATGGATGAAGTGAGAGACTTTCCGAAAGCACTGTCAGAGAAGAGACAGTATTGTGTGCAAATATGTGACTTAGACTGATCTTCCAGGAGAGGTGCTATGATCCAACATCAGAGAATTAGTAACGCACTAGCACCTCTCTAACTATATCACAAACATATCATTGCAAATGAGTAAGAGCCAACATGTTGACATGATGCTATTCCATCACCAGATTGCAGTTTTAATTTTGTCAACAAAAATGTTAAGTCTTCATTGATGACTCTATTTCATGACTAAATTATAATGACATCTTAAATGAAAAAAAAATTTGATGACAAGAACTATGGTGAAACCTCTGTTCATTATGCCCTGATGAGTAATGATGAGATAAATTGCTGGCTCTGTTCAGGCAAACAACCTAGCTAACTTCTGAAGGGATTTTTTCCAACCAGCAGAAATATCCTTCAGCAATATTTTTATATTAATAATATATTTATCATACATTACCTTCCCTTTTTCACATTCCTGAACATAGTTGGGAGGTGAGGGAATTCAGCTAACTAACTGCTTTCACAATGCTCCTGGATTCTAATGGTTCCTTGA
The DNA here is from genome assembly GCA_030068355.1 of Notoglanidium maculatum. NCBI lineage: Eukaryota > Metazoa > Chordata > Actinopteri > Siluriformes > Auchenoglanididae > Notoglanidium > Notoglanidium maculatum. The sequence continues at coordinate 9,351,346 of JAQQZX010000017.1, forward strand.
TTCTAACCAATTGTGCCTAAAAACAACCTTCCAGCAAGTCTGGGCTTCACCTGGGTTACTGAAGGACATTCAAAGCCTTGTCCCAAAGTAAGTAATTAAATAATTAAACCTATATATACACACACATCATCCACTTTATTAGGAACACCTGCACATTCATGCAGTTATTTAATCAGCCAATCATGCGGCAGCAACATAATGCATAAAATCATGCAGATATAGATCAGAAACTTAAGTTAATGTTCACATTAGACATCAGAATGAAGAAAAATTACAATCTCTAGGACTGTAACTGTGGCATGGTTGTTCGTGACAAATGTGCTGGTTTGAGTATTTCAGAAAGTGCTGATCTCCTGGGCTTTTCACAAACAGTGTCTAAAGTTTACCAAAAATGGTGCAAAAAAAAAAAACATCCTGTGAGCAGAGAGTCTGCAGGCTGAAACATCTTGATGAGAGAGATCAGAGGTGAATGACCAGACTAGTTTGCCAGGAAGGCTATAGTAATTCAAATAGGCACTCTTTACAACTGTGGTGGGCAGAAAAGCTTCTCAAAATGCTTAACACATCAAACCTTGAGGTGGATGGACTACAACAGCAGAAGACCACATCAGGTTCCACTCCTGTCAGTCAAGAACAAGAGTCTGATGCTATCATGGACACAGGCTCACTGAAAAGTCGAACATATAATGCTCCATAAATTTGGTTAAGAAACATGATCACTTTTAGTGATCCTGAATCCTGAAGAGATGCCGGCACTGGTTTAATGCATTCCTGGTGCTTGGTCTTGGTGAGCAAATGCACAGCTGCATTTTAGACAAGTTGATACTAGCCCTTGATTTATACATGTAAACAAGGAGATGCTAGTTGCTAGTCCAGCCATGATGGCTCAAGAGCATGGATTAATGTCCTAATAAGATAACAGGTGCCTGATTCACAAAAATTACATAAATGGAAAAAACATGTTTTGACCCCAGCTTTTCCACTGACAGAGAAATTAATGCAGGACTCAAAAATGATCGCAATGTTCCTAATGGAAGCGTTCAAATTAGTTGCTAAGGAACTTGAGTTCAATACATCTGAAACATTGTCAGGACCAAAGATAAGAACCTGTGTTTTGTCTTCTTAGGAAATTAAGAAGCATGAAGGCACTAAGTTAACAGATTTAAATTAAGTTGTTCCTTTTGAATGAAATAAAAATTTAAAATTAAATAAAAATTAAAATTAAATAAAATTATAAATAAAATGTAATAAAACTGTAAAAATGAAAGGAAATATTAAAATGTCATATTTTAGAAAATAAAATCGGGCCTAGTATAGACCTGATAAGATGAGAACCATTTGAGTGCAATCCCTGATATGCTCCCCACTTTCTCACTTTCTTTTAAAACATCATGGTCAATAGTGTCAAAGGGTACACTCAGATCTAGAAGCACCGAGATGGAAATGTCCCTTGAGTAGCCTGCATTAAAACATCATTTAAAATTCTAAGAAATGCAGTCTCTGGCTGTGCCATTTACGAAGGCTGGAATTTTTCAAAGAGGTTTTTGCCACCACTAGATGTAATACTTGTTTGGACACCATAGGAATGAATTGTCATTTTGAAGATAGGCCTATAATTATTACGGTCATTGGGATACAGACTATTTTCTTTTCTTTTCTTTAATTTTTTGTTTTGCACAGGTTTGACATTAACCAGTATAGTGAAGTCAGAGACACAACCAGATGACAGAGATACAAACATGATGGTCAGTAAATGGGCCAATAGTTTTTAAAACCTTTGTTAAACATGTAGCAGGTTGATACGAAAATAGGACTGGAATAACTTAGTGTGCCCAAATGATCATGTGGTGGAGACAAGTCCAAGTGAACAAGTGAAGTCTCCTACTAACTCACCTCTTTGCTACTCTGTCCTGCCTGCTCACTGTCCTCCTGACCTCCTTCTGATCTCCCTCTGCTTCCTTAATGTATCAGCACATAAATGTAAAACTCACCATCACCCATACTATCCTGCTTAGTATTAAGCCTGCATGACAACCACAGGAAGTACAGGCACCATTACCATCCCATTCTCACACACCCTCATTCTTACAAGTTTCAACTTTTTTGCAACAAAAGAGAGACAGATATTGAGTTCAATAAAGTATAAAGTCATAATTTTAACTAATATAAATACTTTATAAACACTACCTTCAGCACACATGAATTTTAACATTGTTCAATTACCTAACCAGGTAAAATTCCTGAATTCTTGAGTGAAAACAAAGGTGTCTACTATAAAAGCTAATACCTAAAAAGGCAAAACCACCACAGCCACACAAGAAAACATACTGATGTTAAAACATATCTCTATAACAACTAATCCTCCATTCTGTAACTTTTTATGACTGAGCACCATTGTTAGGGAACATTAGATAATTTATGCAATTTTATATTGGTAATGAAATGCCAAGCCAACATTTGAAATGAAAGGGAGTGCTATAAGCTAACTAATATCTGTTAGCTAATGTTATGCAAGGCACACATTACCTTTAACCATCTAATGTTAGTTGGCCAAACTGTAAGTTAAGTAAAAGTTAGAAACTAGCTAATATTAGGAATCATACATAGGCACTTGACACAACCTAATTCACACACTCTGTAGATAAGAATGTAAAGTATATTAAACAAGTTAAATAGCTAATTTATCTACAGGCGTTTCCATTGGCTTGCGCAACACATGGCACGGGAGCATAGACCTTAATCAAGATGAGAACCACTTAGTCAGGGTTAAGAAAAGGTAAGGTCCACTTTAGCTGTCTAAAACTGTTACAAGATTCTTCCAGGCATGCATAAGGGAAATATATTGTAATATTTACAATTACAGGTAAAAAGAATATATAAATGTGTAAATGTTTAGCAACAACCAGTTGTTTTTACTTCTTTTTGGTAATTCAATTCCTGTATTAGGTGATCAATTATGTAAAAAAAACAAAAAAAACCACAAAAAAAAAAAACCCATTAGGGCTACACTTAAGAAATCAAATCTTTAAAAAGGCCTTCACATGAGAAACCATGTTGTTGTTGTTGTTGTACAAGTGTATATAATGGATCTGGAGTATTGAAAAGTGAACCTTAATGCCAGATGGAGGTTGTATGCAGTCTGGAGCAGGTTTTTTCAAGGACCTCTCTGTATTTGGCTGGATTCATCCTTCCCTCAATTCTGACCAGTTTCTCCATCCTGGTCACTGAGAACCAGCCCCATAGCATAATTCTGGCACCAAGTGCTTCACCATAGGGATAATATTAACCTTTGATGAGCACCACCTCATTATCTCCTGTTTTTTAACCACTATACCATAAACCATAAAGGCATGATGGTTGTCTTGTTAGAACATTCTCTCATCTCTGAAGAGGACTTCTAAAACTCTGTTAGAGTGGCCATTGGGTTTTTGGTCAGTTTCCTGGAAGGTTCCATCTACTACTAGGAAGAGTCCTGGGGGTTCAAAAAGTATTCTATTTAATGATAATGGAGCCTATTGTGCTCCTGGGAACATTCACAACTCCAAATCCATTTGTGGATGCGAAGATGAACTGTGTTCACAAACAAATGGTTTATAGAAGAGTTCCTGAGCCTATGCAGTGATTTCCCCCTTCAAAATCATGCCTGTTATTAATGCAGTGTCTGAGGGCCCAAAGATCATGGCCATCTTTGGATTCTCTGAAGCTTCTAATTGGTAAAACAGATGATGACTTTCACAGAGTGGTGAACCCCTCCCTATCCTTACTGCTGAGATGATGGCTCTCTGGGATGCTGTTTTTTTGCCCTATCATGTTACTTACCTGCTGTCAATTAACCTAATTAACTCTGAGATGTTGCGAGTCTGTTCCAGTCTTTTGTTGCCCCTTTCCCAACTTTTTTTAAATGTGTTGCATCAAATTCAAAAAGATCATATATTTTTAATAAAAGAATAAAATTTCTCAGTTTCAACATTTGATATGTTGTCTTTGTTCTATTTTCAATTAAATATGGGTTTACCTGATTTGCAAATTATATCACACTCTTTTACATTTAAAACATCCCAAATATTTGGAAATGGAGCTGTATTTTAAGTTAAATCTGTAACACAACAAAATGTGCAAAACTGTATTTAGACTTAAATAACTTTGATTGGGTCATTTATGTAAGCAGCAACTACACAAACAGGCTGTATGACAGAAACAATTTAGGTGAGTAGGAAAATGTGCGCTAACCTTGAAGGAGGCCGAAAGGAAGGTGTAAAGTTGGCTGAAGGTGGGTTTGTATAGAAGGTATTTGTGAGGGTTCTCCCGCTTGGCTGGCTTTTCACTGGGCTCCTGGAAATAAAGAGAGATGAAAGCCTAAGCGATTGAGAGAGACTGAATGTGATGAAAGGGAGAGGAAAAAGAGACGAAAAAGAACACTCAACGGTGAGAGAGATGGGTAGAGTGCAAGAGTCTTCTCTTACAAGTGTCCCTGGTTTGGTGGTTTGGTTGGCAAGATTCACTGGTTCTCTCTCAAGGGCCTGGAGCATGCGAAACATGTCGATGGTCAACTCGCTGAACTTCACCTGAGCAAAGAGATTTTTTACATCATATTGCTTGTGTTTTAAAGCGGGTGAATATGAGATGTCGGAACTTCTCTCTGGTATAAATATGCTGTTGCAAATTACTTGTGGAAGCCTGAATTACTCTCACTGCTGTAAGTGATACACATTTGAAGAAAATCCAAGGCTGCATAATGTGCACTATATAGTAGTAATGAAGAAATATTTAAATACGCACGTCATAAAAAAATAACATGATAAATCTCTAAAACTAAACTGTTTTTTCATTATGAGCATAATACATATAATAATCACACAAAAATGCAATGTCAAAAAACATAATGTCACTGGTAACCACCGTAATTTCAGTGTTCCATAGGACATGGCCTGTTTGAAGCTGGCCTGTTTTTTTTGTGCAAGACTTCCAGTTAGCCATTTCCAGTTATTTCAGCTGATTAGTTTATTCACAACAACATTTATAAACACTGCCACTTAAAATCTCATAGTTAATATTAATAATTATGGATTCATAGGAAAACTGGTATTGCTTGTGCAGTTAAGCATTGCCTAAATAATTGACAGAAAAAAATGCTTTCTAAAAGCAGCTGTGTTTTTACCATAAACTGCAAAATAGAGCTGAATGTGGATGTAAGACGCCATTTCCTTCTATGCACTAAAAGCCCTTCAGTTTTTGGTTGTAAGCATTGAATCTAAAGAAAACACAGACGTTTGCTCTTTTTGATTGGACAGAAGGCCTACAGGGTAGTACTGTATCAAGAGAAGTGTTAAGGCTCTGATACTCCAGTGAAAACAATGAGAAAGCAACATCTCAGTAAAATATCAGAACATAAATGCAAGTTAGTGCAGTGTCCCTAAACAGCAGCAGATTTATTTATTTCATAAATTGTTCTCTGATATAACCATGAGACTGGCTTGCTAGTAAGCTAACATTAGGTATGTCTATTCATAACAGTAGCCTGTAGTCAAATAGTTCATAGTTCAGAATTAGAAGCTAACAAATGGCAAAAAAAATCTTATACTTGAAAAAAGTAAAGGTTTTCCGTTTATACATCTACTTCTGTTAAAATCCAAAAATGCTTGGAAATGTCCTTAGGTAGTATAAAGTGATTTATTGCAGTTAATGGACAGTTTCTGCAAAAGAAACCTAAGGGACTACAGGCTTGGGTTTAGTTGCCCACAAAGGTCTCCTCAACAGAAGAGAAATTAATAAGAACAATAAAGGCATCATCATAACAAATTCCAGCAATAATTCATAGTACTTTTGTTACTTTAATACAAGCAAATGCTTACAAATCAAACTGGAAATCCTGCACAAAAAAGAACATGCTATCACTTATTTCCGTGTTGCAAAATAAGGTGGATAACCACATTTTACTAGTCACACACACTGTATAATCACTATAGGAACCACCGCAGCTGCTTCAGAGCGTTACATCGCCTAGGACCATTATTTTAACCTAATTTCACTGCACAACAAAGTTTTTGCTTCTTGAACATGGTTAGGTATTTCTTATAGATTTTTGGGTGCTGATCACGAACATCACATCAAAATTTAACCATCATGTACCGTTTCAGAGAAATCTTCAGTTTTGTCATGATTTTTTCTTATATTTGTATCCAAATATTTTGGCTCCCGTAAGTGACTTATCAACAACGGATTGTGCAGCCTGGGCATGTCCAGGCATGGAATCAGGCCAGGTTGGAAGCTGTTCTATGGAAGTTGACATCCTGGGCATGATGAGCTTGAAGATGTCTCAGCATGCTATAAAGGTGGCTTGCATACACCGATCCTGCTCATTTGGTTAATATAGATAGTCAGTGTGTATG
>JAQQZX010000017.1:9378715-9399374 GCA_030068355.1 Notoglanidium maculatum
TAATGTTTTACAACGTAGAAAGCAAAAAAAATTAAGAAAAACCTATGAAAAAGAGTAGGTGTGTCCAAACTTTTGACCGGTAGTGTATTCCGATGTCTTTTATGGGAAAAAAAAGAAAAGAAACAAACATAATGAAGGCTGTAGGGGATTACCTGGAAAAACAGAAATGTGACAGTTAAAGTCTCCAGAAGAAATATGGCAGGTTCTCCAAAATGCTTCAAAAGACTTTACTAGCCAATATTTTCAGAGAACTCTGAAATGCATTCATGAAATCTGGGTGAAAAATCTGCAGGTGAAATCAACCTTGCACCTGCTTAGTACATCTTTATTATCAGTACTAATCATACATTCAGACCAAAAGTGGTGAGAGTTTCAAAATTCACTCTAGCTCCTCTGACTACAACACTGTCGGAATGGGTGGATGCTCTGTTGACTCGGACAAAATAAGCAGCTACAAGTTAGTTCAGAATGCTCGGTCTTGCAAATTTTTATTTAAAGCGGCCACAAAGCAAAAAGATCTGTCAACCGGTACCTTTGTGCCGACTGACCACAAATTAACTTCATGAAATCTTTTAAATGTGAAGGTAAAAAATTGATTTTGAATTTTTTTTTTAAGAAATTGAGATTTCAACACGTAGTTTGTACGACATGTTTACTAGCCTTGATCCTTAATTAACATTAACGTTACTTTGTGACACAGCGCATAAAAAGTCGGATCCAGCTGCCGTCAAGGGCGGTACCAGCTAGACTAGGCTGCGTCTTAGTACCCCTCCTGAATGCCAGGGGGCATTCTGGTCCTTCCCGGGTGTGTCTCTTCTTCAGAGGCATTAACCCGGAAGAGCCAGTTAAATAGCCCAGACCTAGCGGGGAGCAATGGTAGGTCCATGATTCTTTTTTATGTGTGCCCCAGTACGCAAACATCATAAATAATGAGGAAACCTGCCTCCGCAATGATTGATTTCTCCTCCAATTTAATTAGGACCGGTTTGTTTCTTGTTAAAATTTGTGTGTACTTTTGACAAACGCTTTGTGGAATAAAAACACGACAATACTGGACAAAAAACCTTTTAAGAATTGCTCAACGCCACCTTCAGGAGTTCAGGAGATACAGGAGTTCCAAATTAAGACTGTACAATGAGTGTTTTTTTTGGTGTCATCTGTGAGTGAGTTCACTGAATGCGTCAGTAGATATGTGTTTATAAAAAAAAAAAATTAAAAAAAAAGGCCCATTAGAGGCACGAAAGGCCAAAGATTTATGAGTCCGAATCAAGCGGAGCAATTGTGCAGATAGGGGAAAAAAAAAAAACACCTAGGTCTCTAACGAAGTGAATATCGGTACCTCGTTGGTGACTTTGGCGCCAAAGAGCCAGCCAGCTCCCCTAGGACTGATAGCCCAAGTGTCAACGTCCTCTGGATCAGACCAGACTAGGTCACAAAATGCCCCCTTGTGGGGGATTTCCTGGTTCCGCTCAATGGTGCGAATCTGGTCCAGAGTCTTGATGTCAGGTGAAAGGCCACCATGCACACAAAGGATCTGCTCATCGATCAACTGTGAATTAAGCGAAGCACACAATCATCAATACAATACAGTGATAAATTATACAGTGGACTGGGGAACTATATGTATAGCCTGTACTGTTTCAGTTCATATAGGAATGATGGCCACATTAATTTAAATTTAGAAACCCTTCACACGCACGCGACTCTCACACGCACGCGACTCTCACACGCACGCGACTCTCACACGCACGCGACTCTCACACGCACGCGACTCTCACACGCACGCGACACACAAATCTAACAAATGAACAACATAATGCACACAATTGTAGCTTCTTCTGCAGTTCATTACACATTATAAAAAACAAGATTGCTGAGAGAAAGGAAGGACTGGATGATGGCAAAGAAACTGGCAGAAAAATAGACAGAACACATGGAATTTTTAAAAGATCTGAAATATATCATGACCAAGTGTTGGAAACTACAGCAGTGTGAAAATGTCTGTGCTGACAGGTCCAGGAGAACAAAACTGCTTTTTTTTAAATTGCAGTCATAGTAAGAGGTAAACGCACCCTCTTTCAATAACATGTTTTTAGTCCTTACCAACTTCTAAACAAAAAAACAAAAGATTTCAATATGTAGTCATTTTTTCCAAAAAGTAAAGCAACTTTCCCAACCAGTGTGCTCTTGCATGGCCTGATTTTGGGCCAGCTTAAACTGCTGAACAAATGGACTCACATTTCCCTCAAGAATATTCTGTTATAAAGTGCAGTTGTCTCTGTGTCAGTAAGTTTCCCAGGTCCTGTGGCTGCAAAACAAGCCAAAATCATGACCCCACTGCCGGCACGCTTGACACTTGGAATGAGTGTTTGTTGTAATGTTCTGTGTTTGGATTTCGCCAAACATGACGTGCGCTGTAATCAAACCTCTCCACCTTGGTCTCATCAGTCAAAAAATATTGTTCCAGAACACGTGGTTTGCTCAGGTGCAATTTTGCAAATCTAAGTTGTTGCTCTTATTTTTGTGTACTTATTATTTCCCACCTGGTTTCTGAATGTAGGTCTACGCTTGGGAGAAAAATTACTACACACTGAACTCTGTTTTTTTTTTTATTGTCACTTGAGGCTGTTTGTTTGTTTTCAGAAGTTGGTGAAAGGAGGGTGTACTTTCTTTTTCCTATGACTATCATCACAATGATTTGTAATGCATCTATTTTTTAATGAACCTACTTAAATTTTTTTTTTATGCATCTCTTTTGGATATTTGTGGATGATTTTCTTTTTTTCCTCTTGATAACTATCAAGATAACTACAGTCCCCTCCAAAAGTGTTGGAACAGCAAGGTCAATTAAATTGTTTTTGCTGTGCATGGACGACATCTGTGTGCAACATCAAAAGAAAAGAAATCAAGAGTTTCAGCTTTCACTCTCTCATATTTACATCATTTACATGTTAAACAACATAGAACAATAACACATTTTGTATAAAACCATTGAATTAAAGTACTGGAACATAATGTTTTCAACTAAATAAAAGTAAAAAATACTTAACATTTGCTTGACTATATCTGCAACGTCTTCCACGTACAGCCAAAAAAAAAAGAATGCATCGGCCTTGCTGTTCCAATACTTTTGGAAGGATATACACTTGCCCAATGTTTGTTTATTACATATTAATGAACACAAAACATTTGCTGTTTACCTTGACAGAAAGTGAGGCGATGAGAAGTTACCAATGTGAGAATAGGGGGAGGGGCAGGGTTTCCAAGGTGTCAGTTAATATCGGAAATTTCTAAACATGTATACAACTGTGTTGCTTATCTGTTCTTTTATGGGGGGGGGGTTACTTTTACATTGCTGATTGACTGTATTACTTGAAAACGTAAAACATTTTCTTCATATTTTTCAGTTCATAGTGCGTGGTTATTATAATAATAATAACCATGTGATTGCAGCATACCTTAAACCAAGCAAGGTATGAATTATTCCTCTGCATTTAAGCAGTGAACACACACACAAGTGAGAAGTGCACACGTACACAGAGCAGTGAGCAGCTCTGGGGCAGCCCGGGATAGCAGTTGGGTTAGGTGCCTTGCTCAAAAGGCAAAGAGCAGAGGGAAGGGAAAGTGATGTTCATTCACTCCCCCCACCGACATGTTTTTCCTGCCGGTCCAGGGGATTGAACCAGCGACGTTTCGGTCCCAAACCCGCTTCTCTGGCCTTTAGGCCACGACTGACGAATGATTTATGATTAATGATTGCAAGTGGTAAACTCAAGATATTTTGTGAGAACCAATTTTCCTCACAAAAATATACCCAAGAGTTGTCTATAACGTGACTTTTCAATATTTTGGTTAAAAAAAACAAGCAAACAGAGGAATAAGAGAAAATTGTGAAAAAAACAAGTGGTTGGGAAGTTGTGAGAAGTTAGGGGGTTTTCCGTTCTGCAAAGAAAACTGATGTTATACTGTGTGCAATACTGCTAGCAATATGCGGTTTATTTTTACTGTTCCTATCAAACATTTCTCTTGGTGTAATTCTTGCTACTTGTGAAGGCGCACGCCGCATGAGTCATCAAAAAACGTCACTCAAACTCTACACAAGTGAGAAATTAGTGCCGGTCAAAATTAGTCAGCGGCTGGGAATTTGAAGCTGAAATTACGGTGTGCACTGGTGTGAACTCTTATTGTGTAGCGGACCATTTCTCTCTCTGCTGTTTGACGTATACACCACCCCACATAGCAATATACCACTTTTGTCAATATAGTGCAATTGTCAACTGACAATTTTTTTTTTTTTTTTTAAGTTACAAAACTATGTAATCTCACAAGTTAAACATAGTCTGGTACTTTTGTTCACCAAACATTACCTACTACTACATAAGAGACACGCAAACAACCAACCATATTTACTATCGATCTCAATCGTAAATACAAATCATTTGAAAATAAGGAGATGAATCGTACCTAGAGTTGCGTCATTACAAACCCATTTAAGGTTTAAAAATGCATTTTATAATTTCCAGTTAGTTACGAACAAGGAAAACACTGTACTTACGGCAGCAACAGTCAGCATATCAAACACTTTAGTGCAGTATCGCCAAGCATTGGCATTTCCATACTTAGTTTGGCATTCATCTATGGAAAGAAAAAAAGTAAATAATGAGAATGCATTGACTATGAACCATTATACAGTGTACGATAAAAGTGTAGGACACTGAAAGATGATACTCACCATAAAAGCCATACACTTGTGTAATCTGTCTACTCTCATGATTCCCACGAAGCAGTGTGATGCGGTCTGGCCACTTCGCTTTAAGTGCTAACAAGTACGTGAACGTCTCTAAACTGTAATACCCTCTGTCCACAAAGTCACCCTGAGGATGGAAAGATCCATAGTTCCATAAAGAATGATTTAATAATCTTATAATTCAATACATCTTAGATATCAGACATATAATCTTATATTAAATAATACTTTAACGTGCACAACGGGGTGTTTGTCTCTGAAGTGACACAGAAACTAGGGAATGGTATTGATCAAGACATCAGCACAAAAATGATTTCATGTATCCGATAATCCACTGCACCATATTTTCCAGATAATAAGTCACAATGAAGTCTAAGATGCACCCTGTTCATATACTGCTTTGTCGTAGAAGTCAAATTAACATCACCTTTCCATTCAGAAAAATGTTCACATTAAACTAACAGTGTGGATTTGAGGGCCTCGATTTCTCAAACGAAACCTGCAAGTGAAGCAACTGGCAAGGCTTTTCAATTTCCCGCCATGGTTTTGAAGATGTATGTTGCTCTTGTTTGTATTTGTTTCTAGAAAACGGAGTACGTCAATTATGAAACGGCTGCGTGGAACCTGCTTATAACAGCGACAGGTCAAGTTCAGGATGTGACTCAGGGTCAGCCAGTGAACGGGTCAGGAGTCGAGGCCCTGCAAATGTCCAACAGGAAATTGCAATCTCACAGAAGGTTCCTGTAATTATAATGTACTTATTACATATTTCCAATGATAGCATATTTTGCATGACATGTTTTTCACGTCATCTGCAGGTCCTTTCCTGGTATATTGTGGAAAGAAAATACAAGGAGTACAAATTGATTTCAACGTGGAGGTTCCGTGTTCCCTTGAATGCAGAATGAACCCAGTAATTGACCACTCGTTAAAACATGATGTCTAACTGCTCTGAAGAACTCGGAGGCAACTCTTCTGGAAGGCTAAATGAGCTGATGGAACGTAGATATCCCTTTACTGCCACCTGCTGTTTTGGTGTTCAGCCCATTTGTGAGAAAATCAGGACGTGTGTGCTTATATACAACTCATACAAGTGGAGTAACTGTGCCGAAAGTCATGTGATCTACAAAGGACGTGTTGCGGTGTATTGTCGAAACACGTGTTGCATTTGTAAAACCAATGAGACGAATGTGCAAAGTGTTGCTTGATTATTTGCATTCTTTATTTACATTTGTATTTGAAAAATACATTGCACCTCATTTATTAATCCAGCGCAGAAACCAGCGCAGATCCAAGTGCAGGAATCGTCATGCGATTCACGTGTGACTCGAAACGTTCGTATCTTACCAGTCACGGACTAAGAACCATCAGCCGTTAATAAATGTGGTGGATGAAATCCATTGTCATTAAAATATCACATCCTTAAATATTTTCAGGTTGAAGGCTGCATCCCTAGACATGGAGAGGCGTAATACGGTCGGGGGAGGGGACCACAAAAAAGTCCGATTGAACAAATAATTTCTAATTGGCAGCCTGGAAAGTAAAATCAATGTGAGTAAAAAATGAAGTACGAAAAGAAATCACTGCTGTCAACTGAACTTCAATTTATGTTTGAATATTTAATTTAGACATCCGTGATATGTATAGCATAAAGCCTAAACTGTATGTAATTGCAATACAATAGCTTGTATCGCAAATCTTTCCATTCATGGGAATGTAATCCTCTGCCCCCCTTGCTGGCATACCTTGGGAGATTAAAGCAACTTAATAGCCACTCATCACCCTCCATAAAAAAAAAATTCCTTGCCATCCCAAAAAAAAAAAAAAAAAAAAAAAAAAAAAAAAAAAAAAAAAAAAAAAAAAGGGGGGGGGCTTCAAACAGAGCCAGATGTGCCACTGCCAACATCTGATAACTGGCAAAGCTTGTTTATATAGGGGACTGACTAAGCCTATACTATTGGACACTGCATATCAATTAGCTTTCCCATTGCTTTTAACAGCTTAAATTCAATTGCTTATAAATATGTCACCAGAAGCCTAGGCTCTCTCAAAATGAAACAAATTAATCTTACACAAAAAATTTTTTTTTAACCCTGTTAATTGAAAACAATTTGTTTTTACCTATTTATGTTAGTGATATATGACAGTCAGTGTAGGCCTTTACAAAACACAGAGTAAAAAAAATGTTCACACACTTCAGGAACACTTCTACACATAAATGTCTGGATGTTAATGACCACCACTTTGAGCACCTCTTGTAACCGTAGAGGCCAAAAGTAACTTGTATTAATCTCATGATGTCTGAATAAATTTGGTATTAAAATAATTACACAATTTTTTCTTTTCCTTAAGGGTGTATACATTTTTTTTTACCATACACTACATATTTTTAAGCACTGTCTACATGGCTGCATATGCTTAGATGTCAGAATATATGGTTTAATAATTTTCCAACTCAGAGCCATAGTTACCATGCTGCACACGAGACTTGATACAAGAGCTGATCGTAGTCTCTGCTCACATCCACATTGATAAATGCCAAGCTTTCATGGAAATGACCGGTTTCTGTCATATGTTTGTTTCATACACAAGGGCCACCGTGTTTATTTAAGAGGTGTGTGCTGTATTTGTAAAGCATTGTGCCAATATTTGAAAACCTTACGGCATTTATAAAATCAGATTCTGTTTGTTTGCAAATGGGCCTGGGCGATAAGACGATATCGATATTTATATTTATAAGATAAATGCTTCATCGATAATGATAGGATAAATGCTCGATATAATGTTAGACCGTTTCTCTTAAATGCATTAATTAAAATGTAAACAGACATGAAATCACATAAGTTTGGTTTGATGAACAGCCCTCAATAAGCCCTGTGCGGCCCGTGGCTTATTAACAGCCAATAATATGCCTTGATAAAGGAGCATGCTACGAGTGACAAAGCAAACAGCCAATAATTTAACAGGTTGCTATGCGTTAGGCAGCACCATTACCATATGACAACAGTAGACCACACATGGACATCAAAATCAGGGTCCTGGAGTGGCCCTCACAGAGCCCAGATCTCAATCCCATTGTGAATCTGCGGCGGGTGCTCAAGGTCAATGTCCATGCTCGAAAACCATGCAATCTGGATGAGCTGGAACGATTTGCCATGGAAGAGTGATCTCGTATACCTCAAGAGACATGTGCCAACCTAGTTAAGAACTACAGGGAGAGGTTGTTGTCAGCTGTAAGACAGAGAGGCCACACAGTTGACCATTAAATATCAGGGGGGCTAATAATTTTGGCCTGGTCATTTTAAAGTTTTCTTGTTCAATTTCAGCACATCGATATAATATCTTAATCAAACTTGGTGGAGATTTTGTCTGTGTTCTTTTGGAAGCAATACAAGTATTAATAGTTGGTCATTTCCATGAAATATTAAGAGTTTTGTGTGACTTCTTTAGGGGGGCTAATAATTCTGACCGTAACGGCATTATTCGTTTTTCAACATGAAACCAAAAATTTAAAGAGCAGAAAAAACATTCGTTTTGTCAATATTCATTTCCAAAACCAATACGAAAAAAAAAAAACCCGGATAAAGACTCATTTCCTGATTTACAATTTTGTGCTCAAATCAAAAATGGAAACGACGGATAACAAGCACTCGTATCCCATTTTTGTTTTTTAATTGGCACAAATGGCGTGACCCGGAAATATCCGTACCGGCGAAGGACGGTTTATAAAACAATTTTAAAAATTCCAATAAAAAAAATTCAAAGAACAGCACAATTCAATCAAAATGGAGCGCTTTGCGTTGTTCCTGTTTAGTCTGAAACAGAAAGACATGACCACAAAGGAGATTATATTCCAGGTACGTGTATTTTCTGTTACACCCCAGAGACGAGAAATACTCTTTTTTGATTGGTTGGCTAGGTGTCTAATAACGGGACACCTATAAAGTAGGTTGGATGGAAAATATTTTAACCTCCATTCCATATCAACAAACTGGGAACTTTTGAATGGTAACCATACCAACTGTAGTAAATGATCTGTTGACCGCAGCGTAACCATAACAACCAAGCCAGCTATACCATCCACCCAAGTTATCCTTGTTCAAGACAAAAGTATACCAAAAACATGTTTGTTTCTGAGAAAATTACTCCTCGTGTGTCTAAATTTGTTTATGTTTCTGACCGCTAAAAATAATTTGTACGCCTTAATAAAGTGGTTAAATTAAAAATAGAATCGTTAAATTCAATCCCTTTTTTCCTCCTTGCCTTTATTTAAAAAAAAAAAAAAAAAAAAAAAAAAAAAAAAAGTCCAGTGGTGGTCAAGCATTAGCAAAGTCAGAATGATTATTTACAAGCTTGCTCATTATTTCTTTCCATGTGGCAGTTTAAGTGTTTGCATTTGTTATTATAATGCAAACAAAGATGGCACATGAATACAGAAGCTCAAAAAAAAAAAAAAAAAGTGTTCACTTGTCTGGAAAATACAGTAACTCTTTACAGAATGTGAACACTTATGATCAAATACCAATGCAACTAACTTATGCAGTAATGAATACTACAGTCATGCACTGCTATTAGTTCTTGTCGTCATACCATGAAAATGTAGTTCGTGTCTGGTACTTGTCCTCCAGTTCTGAAAAGTTCACACAAGTCATAGAACTAAGGGACACAGAGAAGAGAGCGTTCACCATGAGGGTCACTGAAATCACAAACAAACAGGCACAGCAAAAATCTAAGAAGGATGTAACAACATATTTATAGAGGTTACCTGTCCATGAATGTCACCACAAACAGTGACTGGACTGGATACTGGTTGTACATTTGACTCCTCTAGTAGCAGGTCACATACATAATCGCACAATCTCTGTAAAGGCAAATAAAAACTATGGTTAATTTAGACATTTGTATAAACCGATGATGAAAACCCACATTCTGCTCAGTTTGGTTTGCTGAAAAGATTTCTTGCAAACATTTATGTTATTTAAATTACATTTCACAGCAATACAAATTGTTACAAAAAGCATAATTACATATCTTCAGGTGATGCATTTCTTCAAACAATAATACAAACTTAATTTATTTAGTTATTATTATACTGATAATTACAAGCTTATTACTAGTCTTTCACCAAGGAGAAGTGGTGGATAATTCTTTATTTATTTTGCCTTTGGGCAAATGCACCTCAAATCAGAAATATTTATAAATCTTCCTGACTGACCATCTCAGTTCTGCTTCATGCTTTCTGGAAATAATGTCTCTATTCACAGTATAGTTTCTGAGATACACATGCTTAAATAAGGGTTGTGACCCTATAAAAATGAGTGCTGCAGAAAAAGGTTCCAGAAGTCATTACTTATGTTCATATCTAAAAGAACTCAAGCTTTGATTTATAAAGTGTTCAGTACAACCCTGTTTCCAAAACAGTGTAAAATGTAAATAAAAACAGAATGTGTTGTGCAAATCATGTGAGTTGAATGTAGAACAAAGACAACATAAATGCTAAAGCTGAGAAATTTTATTGTTTTCCGGAAAATATACGTTCGTTATAAATTTAATGTCTGCAACACGTTTCAAAACAGTTGGGATGAGGGCATGATCACCACTGTGTTCGCCTCTTTTTTATTATTAACAACATTCTGTAAACGTTCGGGAACTGAGCAGACCAGTTGCTGGAGTTTTGAAAAAGAAATGTTTCTTGCCTAACCCTAGGATTTCAGCTGCTCAACAGTACAGGATCTCTTCTATAATGTTTATTTCATGATGCACCAAATGTTTTCAATGGGCGACACGTCTGGACGGCAGGCAGGCTAGTTTAGCAGCAGGCTCTTCGACTACAGAGCCATGCAGCTCAAATACGTGCAAGATGTGGTTCGGCATTGTCTTGCTGAAATAAGCAAGGCTTTTCCTGAAGAAGATATTGTCTGGATGTCAACATATGTTGCTCCAAAACCTGTGTCTATCATTTAGCATTAATTTTGCCTTCCGAGATGTACAAGCTACCCATGCCATGTGTACTAATAGACCCTTATACCATCAAGGATGTTGGCTTTTGAACCGTGCACCAATATAAAGCTGGATGGTCCTTCTCCTCTTTAGCCCAGAAGATGCAATGTCCATGCTTTCCAAAAAAAAATTCTAATTTTGATTCCTCAAACTGCAATTTTACAATAAAGAACATTATTCTTAAATTGTTGCTCTATTTGACCTATAGCCAATTAATCTCACAGTTGTGATAAGATAAGATGATTTCTTTAGCATTATAAAACATTTCCATTTTTTTGTTGCCTTTGCCCCAACTTTTTTTGATACATGTTGCTGGCATCAAGTTTATAACGAGCATATATTTTCCATAGAAATATAAAATATGTTGTCTTTGTTTATTTTCAGTTAAATATGCGTGCATGTCATTTTCAAATCACATTCTGTTTTTATTTCCACTTTACACTGCATCCCAACTTTTTTGGAAAGGGGGGGTATGAAGATAATTTCTAATGTGTATTTCAAGTACATATTGCCCGTCTATGCCATTAATGTGTGTAGGCTCATTAAGTTTTATTTTCAGCCTCTATATCTCAGAACCTAATTCAGACACAAACCTGAAGGTTTGCACAATAAAGCAAATCCTTGATGGTCAATTGGAAGACTTCTGGTGATTTCATGTGGATTGACCCTTTTCGAATCACCAATTAGTCCATAAACTTTGGTTATATGATGGTTACATTACGTACGTTTTTCACATTAGGGAAAATGTGAAGAATACACCAATACAAATCAAGCTAGTTAACTACCTAACAGATACAGTGCATGTGAAAAAAAAAAATCGCTTTTTAATTTCACCTTTATCACTGCAGCCACACTGACATAAAGTAGGACTGCACAATATGAGCAAAATCTCCTACTGGCACTAGGTTTTGGCTGTTACGGCAATTACAGCCAAATACCATGTTATGATGATATTCAACTACAGTAATATTATGAAATTCTTTTCTAAGAATTGCTAGCATAGTGTTGGTGCTTCAGAGTTTTGCTGGCTTTTTGTTACAGTGATACCACAGAAAATGAAATACTATGTTTGTGACGAACACATTGTCTTCACTTTCACTAATCAATAAATATTTCAGGCTTTTGTTTTATTTGCAACTTCCTCAAACAAAGAAAATGTGTCATTTGTGTGACATTGATCTTGGCATGAATAATGGTACCAGATGGGCTATTTCATAAACTACTGATATCCTGGGATTTTCACTCACAATAGTAAGGTTGGGTACTGAACTTATCAGGGTACTGGCCGAATTACACCGGTATTACCGAGTACCAGTTCACATCAAATTAATCGCTGCCAAATATGGGTACCTGAGAACACATCTGGGTGACGGACCATTATCCTTTTTCTCTGTAAAATAAACTGTGTGTGCACGAGCGAGTGAGCGAGCAAGCGAGAGCGAGCGCCAAGCAGCATGCGCAGTTTCACACAGTCCACGTGGACACAAATATTTAGGTGCTACGTGGACAGTCCATGAGTATTTGCGTCATGTGCACAGAGTCCATGGAAGTGTAATTCAGCCTTAAATGTAGAAGTAAAAGTATGCTGAAGCGCAACACAAAGTCAGGACAGCTTCTTCACACTATGCCCTACTGACAGACTGTGATGAGCTGAAGGTTGTGGAGATGGTGTTGGGAGGGGAAAAGGAGGTCGAGAGGGATTCTATTTCGTGTGGTGTGTAAAATGTTCTAAATAAATACAATTTTGAAATTGACAAGTTTGGACTAATTTCTTCAATTGAATTTCAATTTCCTGTACCTGTTACAGAGCAACAGTACCAAAAAAAAAAAAAAGGTTCCACTGGGTACTGGTACTGACTCAAATGTGAACAGTTCCTAACCCTACACAACAGTTTCTATAGTTTACACAGAATGGTGCGAAAAACAAAAATCAGTGAGTGAGTGACAGTTCTGTGGGTGGAAACACTTTGTTAATAGGAACAGTAAGAAGAAAATGGCCAGATTACGTGCTTTCAGACCAGAGAAATCTTTTCAGTTCTTAGAATTATTGGAGCGAATGCGCCTCTTGTGTGTCCACACAGCAGGAACTGAGAACAATTATAGTTCTTAGAACAGTGCTTTGAGGGACTTTTTTGGCTCCTACTTCAGGGTATGTACTCTCCCAGCACAACAGGAACCATGCATGACGTACAGACCCCTGCAAAAATATTGAAACCGTGACTGTACACCACCACAATGGACTTGAAAAGAAGCTATCAACTTGTGATTAAAGTGTAGCCTTTCATCATTAATTCAATGGGTTTAACAAAAATACTGCCTTCACCGTTTAGGAATTATAGCCATTTTTTTTACACAGTCCCTAAGCATAATTTTTATTAGTTGGATGCAAATCAATGACCACCTAAAGTCTGGAGCCCATGGACATCACCAAATGCTGAGTTTCATCCCTTGAGATGCTTTGCCAGGCCTTCAGTTGCTATTTGTTTCTGGGCCTTTCTGCCTCTAAAGAGTTAATGCAATATTTTTTGTTAAACCCCTTGAATTGATGCTGAAAGTCTACACTTCAATCACATCTCGATGGCTTCTTTTCCAAATCCACTGCAGTGGTGCACAGAGGCAAAATCCTGAAAACTGCCACTGTTCCAATACTTTTGGAGGGGGCTTTGTGTGTATGGTGAATAGTCCAGATGAACGTGTAGTAAACTTCTTCGAGTTAAGCGGTCATTTTTCCCTTTTTTATTAGTCGGTATACATTATAATAAACAGGATAAAACAAGCAAACTTACAAAAACGCTCTTGTTATCCAGTCAGGTACAGCCTTAAATTAATGTAAACACAATGTTAAAAATGGAATAAAAACATGGATAAATGGACAGACATTGAAGTCCAGGCTTTATTGATCCTATATGTGACAGAGGAGATACAATGCAATTTTATCACAGCTTATGTCACACTTCAATTTTCCTACTGGCAGGGCAAACAAACAGAAAAAGGCTCTTGAATGTCAGTAGTTCTCGGCGGCACTTCCCAGAGAGTAGTTTCTCTCAATCAGTGCCTAGAACTGTTTGGTCCGAAAGCACCCATTTGTTTAGGCTGAGAGTAATGATATGGTAACTCATAAGCACTCTACAACCACGGTGGGCAGAAAAGCATCTCAGCGCACAGAAGACATCTGAACCACAATGCTGCCTACAACAGCTTAAGATCACACCTGGTTCCACTGCTGCCAGCCAGGAACAAGAATCTGAGGCCATCATGGGTACATGCTCACCAAACTCGAACAGGTAACAGATTTTCTAATCTAGTCTTCTTCCAGTCTTTAACTGTCCAGTTTCTGTGAATGTGCCAAAGCTAAAAGCCAAAAACGCAAAAGCTCTTTCCCACTTCAGGTCTGTTTTCTGAGAGCTATGTGTTACTTCCGCCCACAGTGAGGTCACATTCATTCCCACTATTGTACTGATCAATTTTTGGTGTGGGGGAAAAAAGGTAGGTCTACATCGGTTTTCAGCATCGTAGTGTAGAATGCCGGCTTAATAACATTCGAAATAAGGAGATAGAATGTTTGTGGAGCATTCATTTTCATTTCGAATTTTTTAGTCAAAGAAAAAAAATGTGCCAAGCCTGTCTGTTGTGGTGCTAATGTTATTATAATATTAATGCAATGTAATATTTACCCTCTGTAATGAAATGTGCTGCTCAGTGGATAAGGATTGTAGGTTCGATTACAAGGAGCTCCTGGAATTTTAGCCCACATTGAATCGAAAGATTTTCAACATATTGCTTGCTTCCCCAAACCTACTTGAAATAAGAGTTCCACAGCAAAGTCACTTCCATGACATTTTATACAATAGGGTTATGCTAGACAAACAATGCTAATGCAGCAGTTTCCGTGCATAGCTTATTTAAATCAATGTAAAGTATGATGAACAAATTGTGCCCCTTTTGATACGTTGGACAACACGCGTCCAAATGTCACATCCATAATCGTTGTACACATTGCGAGGAACACTTGTAACACATTACAAATTCAGTTTTTTTTGCAAGCAAGATTTTGCCTTAATGAAAACCTAATCAAAAACACCCCGTCCACCTGAGGAAGCCAGTTCCTGCCCTGTTTATGTGGTGACAGCAATTCAACATGGCAATGCATGCTGCGAACAGTGTAATGTACCACTTCTCTACTTTTAAATTAGTTTATAACAGTATTTGCTTTAGATCTATTAATATACTGACCCAGTTAAAGGTCTATTATGTAGGATTTAGAGGGGGATCAATTAGCAGAAATGGAATATATTATTCGTAAGTAGGTTTTCATTATGTATAATTCATGGCCGGTGTATGCATCATCATGTATAATTACCTGTAGCTACGAGATATTCTTTCTTTAACATAAAGAATGAGCCCTTTATATCTATATAGCAAGCTGGTACTTTACATTTTTACAACAAGTGGTAGCGTGAATCGGGAAGGAAGTACCAGAAGGAAGATAAGGAAGAAGAATGAGCAGGAATCAGTGTTTGCTGGTGGTGACTAACGAGATCTGACCGCAAATTTTGGAAAAAATGAGGATCATTTAGCATGAAAAAAAGTGCAAGAATGTTAACGCAAGTACTAGGGTTGGATATCGTTTGAATTGTATCGATTCCGGATCTTATTTGTTCCCCGTTTTGGTTCTATAAAGGTTAAACAGAGAGCATTTATGTTTCCATGGTCATGGATTTCTTTTCTTTTTTTTTTTTACGATGCATGCCATGTTATTTATCTCAATCTGATCAGTTTAAGTGAGTGTTTATGCCGAGGCTTTCTAGCTATGAACCACTACAGAGTTAGCTAGTTAGAAAAGAAAAAAAAAGGAAGATAGATGCTAATATTACTCTTTAGCTTTTTATATTTATTGACATTTCTTACATCAACATGATTGTGACTGACATCCAAACATGGTGACCTGTCGTCATTTGTGCACTCTTCATCCACTGAGGACAGACTCGGGTAGTCATAACTCCCGTAGACACTGAAACTCCTCAGCAGGTCAGTCAACTGTGACATGAAACTAAGAAATATCTCAGAAATGTTAATAGCAATGCAGTATTATTTCATGAATTATTGTTTAACTATAGCGGAGCTTTCTTTAATAATCGAGCCATTTGCAGCTGTTACGGTGAAATACAAGCAGCCCATCAGCGGCCACTATGAGTTACAGACGGTTAAGAATAGACTCGATGCGTTTCAATTGTTGTTGTTTTCTTTATTAAAGTGAAAGTACACTTTTCACCGTTCACTGTCCATCTTTCACACTGTTGTCACACATGTCGGCTTGTGTCTAAGCAAATGGCTGCTGCATGTTTATGCATTAAGTATTCAGCTAAAACAGGTTCTGGCAGATAGCCACACATGTCCTCGCAGATATGTAGTGTTTAAAAACCGATAAGCAGAATCAACTTTTTTTTTTTTTAAATTAGGCACCCGAGGGTACCCAAGTACCCAAGAAATATGCTTGCTGCCATGCTGAAGTGACATCACTGAGTCACAACTTGGAGAAGTCAAATGTGGTTTTGGTTCAATAGCCAATAGGAGAAACATGACGTATTTAGCATATACTGACAAGGCTAAAGAATCTCGTTTTAAAAATATATATTCTTATCGAATCGGTTTTATTTCATAAGTCCGACATTAGAGGAAACTTATGTACAGTTTAATGTGATCTGTTTTTCACATGTGACTGTCTGTGAATAATGCGTGATAAATAAAACCATGTGTGGAAAATTATCGTGAAAATAAATGAAAAATGTGCATGGGGGAAATTCCACGTAAAATTTATTTCAAATTTTGCATAAATAAAACAGAAAAGGATTCACCCGATGATTGGGAGATCGTGAGCTCGAATCCTGATGATGCCAAAGCTGTCCAGGAGAGCAAAACTGGCCTGTGCTCTCAGGAAGGGAGGGGCGGCAAGCTCTCTCCCCAGTTACTCACACAGCAACACTAGCCCATCATAAGTGCCTGTGAGCGTATGTACGTATACAGAAGGAGGCAGATAGCGCTGGCCTCCAAGTGTGTTACACCGCACCCTGGTGTCACATGTGTAGCAGTTAGAAAAGATGCAGTCGGCTGGCTTCACGTGCCTCAGAGGAAGCACATGATAGCCTCACCCTCCCTGGTTGGTAGAGGTCATGTGACAGGGGAAAACTGTCTGACGGGTGGGAATAGGACATGAGAAAATTAGGGAGAAAACATGGTAAAAAAATAAATAAATAATAAAAATCTGATCAAGATTGAAAATTGCAAGCTTCCTGGATGATTAATCACATACCCTGCCACCTACTGGATGTTTGTGTTAGAACAGCCATAGCTTTAAGGCCCAAGCACACTTCAGTGAACACTGCTTCACACAAGGCGGACGGGTGTACGGGTGTTCCCAAAGTATACTCGATTTTTGTCTGAACGCATGTGTACTGCCCACTTCACCTACTGGAAGCAGCAAAGAGCGTGGTCTGAAACAATCAAGAAAGAAAATAAAAAAAGATAGAAATAAAACGTTCTACAGTTTTTCCATATTTCACAAGGCACCTAGTCTCACCTACTGAAAGGCGTACTACTGCACACTCATTTTCACACAGGTGCAGTCAATGCATACACAAAATCTGGTTGCTGCGCAGACTGCGCTGCTGAAGTATACTCGGACTTTTACAGTTTTATCAAAGCAAGTTGTATGTTGCAAATCGTGATTCTACCTTCACTGTACTTTGCAAATCGTGAGTAGCACTTCGGCATTTTTGGCACACAGACTTCGAAGAGAAAGCATATAAGATTAAGATAACGATTATGAAAGATAAGATTGTACTCATGGTCACTCAGAATGAGAGTTACAAACGCAAATCCTGCGATACGGTTTTGCTAGTGTGAAATTACAACTGCAGTTTGTACAAGTGCAAAATGCTCCAACTCCAAAATGTGATTTCACAAGTTTTGAATTACAATTGCAATTTGTTCACTTTTATAGTTTGCCATTTAGAAGCACAAAATCATACACTGCACTTCGTTGTATTCAAGAAACAACTCTACCTTCATACTGGAAAGATGTTCAAACAGATCTTTTTTTTTTTACTGGGAGGTCAAATTTCCCAGTTCCCACTAGCTCTAGACATCACATTCATTGCGGCCATCATATTGACACGAGATGAGACCCTCCAGAGAGGGAGAGATAGAGGGAAGGTGTAGCCTTGATGGTCTGCCTGTTATGTATTTACATTTACATTTATGTCATTTGGCAGACGCCCTTATCCAGAGCGACTTACATACATCTTATTTTTTTTATACAAGTGAGCAGTGAAGGTTAAGGGCCTTGTTCAAGGGCCCAGTGGCAGCTTGGCGGTGCTGGGGTTTGAACTCACTTCCGATCACTAGTCCAACGTCTTAACCACTGAGCTACCACAGACCCCAGATGATCCCAGATGATCCCAGATGTATGACATCATTACTGAAGCAACTGGGACACAAAGTTTGACAGGGCAGCACTCTTATTTGCTTTTATATCCACTGTTATAGGTCTCTTGTTGGCTTAACCAAATCAGCCTAAACGTCTTTGTAGTAATCAAAAACTATCGATTATTTAAACAGTTGACAAACCTTTCAGCAAAAATGTGGCAGCCTGGCGACTCTAGTACAACTATGAAAAAACAAATATCATACAATTAACTTAGTCAAATGTTGGCTTTAGCATCTATGAAACATGCACTCTGCGCAAAAAGACACCTTTGTTTATGGTAATTCTCCTTCCATCTATTGCTTTCATCATGCATGGGTGTCACCAAAAGTAAATTTCTCTTCTGCAAAGTCTGCTCCCAAGTAGACTTTGGGCATGCCTGCAGCTAAGGGGTGATTCCAGCGAAAATCAGCTCTCTGTCTGTCGTTCCCTAAGGTATTGGGAAAGCACTTCAACGTCTGGATTTTGGGCGTCCAGGGCGTAAGGGAGTGAGCAACGGAGCATGCAAAAATAGGGGTAATGGTGTGCTGCCAGTGACTATTTGGTGATGGTTGTATGTGTCGCCCTGCACCCTAACCTTAATCAAACTGAACCCAAACCTAATACTCTCTAAAGTAACCCAAAAGCGCTTCCGCTGAATGCCATTGGCTGCAGTCAGATATTATTGGTTGTTTACGACATTATGGTTTCGTTCATGTGCATTCACCTTGTAAATACGATATTAACGACAGGTTGCATGAGCGAGATCACGTTGTAACAGACTCGTTAGCGTATACAAAAATGTGTCATGTCCTAATCACGGTTGCAATTAGTCGGTAAACCGTCCTCATCTTTTAACGCTTGTTGTATTTTTTGGGAGGGGAATATTATCGTTTACAGTCTGTTTATCAGGAGGGTGACAAGAAGGTGTGTCAGTAATTCATTATACAGCTAATGCTAGCTACCTAGACGGCCAAAAACACAACGCTGGCTTAACTGCAGATCAGTTTTCTTTTTTTTTTTTTTTTAAATTAAAAAAAGATCGGCAATGCTAACACAAGACCACGCAGATCCCAAAAGACCCAAGGATCCAATATTTTAAATAGCTATCTAGTAACATTACTTGCTAATGCTTGCTAGCTAGCTAGCTAGCTAACGTGAACTAGCTATTTTTAAAATAGGTAAAGCAGGACACCGATGTCAAGTTCTAACACTTGTTTTCTTAAAAGTAAGACATCATTTTTGTAGGCTCGCAACGGAATAGTCAAGGTGGAAAATATTTTAAACTACACCAATGATTTAAAAACGCATTACAGTATTAACTTGCTAGTTTTTTTTTTCCTAACCATATTCCGAGAAATACCACTTCCTACTTTGGATTGGCTACAAGTGTTACACCCCTGCAGTTAGATTGGCTACTTACGAAAAATAGCCAATAAGCTAACGAGTACATTATATACCTAATCTTAGAGGCGGTGTTACACAAGAATACGAGTGGGGAAAAAAACAATGCTACAAGAATAACATTCCTACCCTAGCTTAACATTGTGTTAGCTGGCTAACCGAAGCTAATAGTTAGCATGCTTTAGCCAGGATTAGATTGAGGGTCGATTTTTAATGGCTGTACGGCTTTCATCAAACGCTCGACATGTGCAAAGATTCAACTAACCTTTAGATCGTTCTCTGGAAGATATTTGCACTGTCTTGCAATTTCAACATACTTGTCCAGGTCCAACGGCGCCATTTTAAGAACAACAACTCATTCTACAGCGAAAAGGAAGTGCAACTACGTCAGAGCTTAGAGGCTGATCTAGCGCTCTATTGGACATAAAGTAGACTACAGGAATTAGAAGACATTATTTCATACACTATATAATGTACAATAATAATAATAATAGGATTTAAAAGCTATTATTTTATATATTTCACGTGTAGATAACTATTAATTCGTTCATTCATCTTCAGTGACCACATAATCATGGTCAGGGTCAGTGAAGTTAATAGTTCTGCAGTTTATCCTGAGAACTCTAGACAGGAATCCTGGCGACGATACCAGTCCATTGAAAGGCATCATGCACACACATTGAAACACTCACTGTCAAATAAGGGGAGCCACTTTTGCCATTTCTCCACCATTCCATGTGTTTTTGGGAGGTGGGGGAAACCATAAAACCTATCTGGACACAGTAGCAAAAAAAAAAATTTTTTTTTAACTATAGCAGCTTGGTTTATATTATTTACAACCAAATGTTGAAAATACCCAAGTCATTGTAATTTGTTAAGTATACTTACGCATGGCGGCACGGTGCTGCAGTGGTTAGCACTGTCTGCACTGTTCTCCCCGTGCATGCGTGGGTTTCCTCCGGGTGCTCAGGTTTCCTCCCACAGTCCAAAGACATGCAGATTAGGTCAACTAGCTACTCTAAATTGCCCATAGGTGTGAATGCGAG
>JAQQZX010000017.1:9400834-9416019 GCA_030068355.1 Notoglanidium maculatum
GTTGTGTGTAGAATTCTGAGGAAAAAAATGAATTTAATCCATTTTGGAATAAGGCTGTAACATAACAAAATGTGGAACAAGTGATGTGCTGTGATACTTTCCGGATGCACTGTTTATATACACCGTATATATAAATAAATATGTATATTTAAGAACTTACAGCATCAAATGCACACACATTTGTCCAAAAAAAGACTTGCTCTTTGCTTGGATAGACAGTGAAACTTTTCCTCTCTTCAGCAACAAAAGACATCAGCTAAACAAGAGAAGTTATTACATATAACACTGTGCTTGACACTGTGACTCATAACAGTGCAATGGCTCATGGCTTTGAATGTGAAGTGTCTATTGAGTGTGTGTTGTCATATACCTCAGTGAAGTAAGGTTTGGCGAATTCAGTCCCGATGTGGTTGTGCCAGCTCTCTCCAATACGCATAGGATCATTGCGAACAGCAAGCCTCCTCATAGCTTCACGTCTCTTCTGCTCTATTTGCTTCAGCTGCTCAACAGTAAGCTGTTGGCCACTGCTATGATTTTTTTCTTTTGATAGAGTTTTATGTCACAAAGAACAACATCAAATACATCAATATCAATATACAAGTGAATCTTAATATGAGTTAAATCACCATTCTCTTTAATGGCCAATGCACCTTAACTTAATCTATTACCATATGTATTTCAATACCTTGTGACATTAGTTCCATAAAGAGTATTATAGATGCTGCTGGAAATTTTTCTGCACTCTCCACAAGTCATGCAAATATATATGCTCTGCAAGTCACAGAATCAAAAGTGAAACTTCAAGCAAACCCTGAAATAGCAGTGAAGTTTAAACCATAGCTGCAGCTGTCACCCTTTTACTTCCTTTGTGCATGTTAAAGAGTGGGATACAAATTACCAGCATTAACATGCAAGAATTTGGATTAGTTTGCGAGCATTCCTTTGTCAACTGAACAAATTAGACATTCTTCTTTCTGTTCAGAGTATCTATAGTGAATTTATAGATGTATATAATCTGGATGTTAATTCTGTTTCCACATAATTATATGAAAGGCTGCAGCTATGCATTAAAAAGCACACTCTCTAATCTGCAACTACAGCACTTTCTCTGTAACAATTGCCATCAGTTCATGCAAGGGTGTATTATTGATATAAAAAATTATCCATCAGAATTTGTCAGCAGGTTTACTGACTGACCAATTTATAGGAGAACATCTTTGTCCTTATTAAAACATCTTTTAATCATGTCTCATTCACTTTCTTATTTTCCATCAAGGACAAAACACCTTTGAAGTATTTCAGTACATGATGCTGCTTCCAGTTTTTAAAGCAAAACCTACAGTATATATCAAATATATACACACCTCTGTTAAAATTGCACATTTTTGTGATGTAAAAGAGTAATGTAATATACACTCCCCTCTGAAAGTATTGGAATGGAAAGGTCAATTCTTTTTTTTTTGCTATATGCTGAAGACATGTGGGTTGAGATCAAAAGATAAACATGAGATGAGAAAACTGAATTACCGCATTGATTATATTCAACAATTTAATCTTAGCACCTTTGGTAGCAGCCTAAGCCTAAGCAACCTAACCAACCCAAGGTGTGGTTGAGCAAGAGTATAGGAACAGCTAGCCTTAAAGTAAATTAAAGTAAATTACACCCAATATTTGGTTGCATATCCATGCTTGAAATAACCGCATAAAGCTGGCAACCCAATGACATCACCAAAGTCTGTGGTGGTCTGTGGTAGCTCAGTGGTTAAGACATTGGACTAGTGCTCGGAAGGTTGTGAGTTCAAATCCTAGCACTGCCAAGCTGCCACTGCTGGGCCCTTGAGCAAGGCCCATAACCTTCACTGCTCACTTGTATAAAATGTATATATGTAAGTCGCTCTGGATAAGGGCGTCTGCCAAATGAAATACTGAAGTGTTGCATCATGTTTTAGTGATGCTTTTCCAGGCTTGTACCACAGTTTATTTCAGTTTGTTTTTAGGGGTTTCTCCCTACAGAAGCTGAAATGTATGCTTTATTGGGATAAGATCTGGTGATTGACTTGACCAGTCTAAAACCATTCACTTTTTTCACCTGATAATGTCCTTTTGCGTCAGACTTCAGCTATCATAGTTGTATGTGCACTTTTTATTCCAAATAGAAATAAGAGACAGAAAAATAATGTATGTTTGGCTGCTAACCCTAACCCTAGGCTGGATCACTCACTCGCACACACATGCACACACACATGCACACACACATAGCAATCAAGCCTGCCTTGAAATGAAAGAAAAACATATAGACTACACAGATAAAAGGCGTGCCTTGTTAACTGCCCCTACATATTACAGTACCCCTGCCATGCAACACTGGCCAGGGAGCTGTCAACCGACTCCCCCCTTGATGGGAGAGAAAGTTAGCCACTACCATCTGTCCCCCTGGCCTGCAGTCCACAATGAACTTAAACAGCTGTAATGCCAGATACCAAGAAGTGATCAAAGTGTTAGAATCCTTCATATGATGAAGCCACTGCAGGGGTGTGTGGCCTAAACAGATAGTGAATAGGTACCCCAGTAAGTAGTAACAGTGTGTGAAGACTCCCCAGTGTGTGATTTTAACAGTGTGTGAAGACTGCCATTTGATGACCAGAAAGCCATTCTCCACAGTGCTGGATTTTGACTTCCATATTGAGAAGTATTCCATATTGATCTGGTGCCCCCTTTTTAGTGAGTCCAGTCAGTGGGCTGGTGAGGTCAGAATAATTAGGTATAAACCTGCAATAATATCCTGCCAGACCTGAAAACAACAACTTTTTGGATTCTTTTAGGAAGTTAAGGTGTTGTATCTGCCATGCATTTCCCCTATCTGTGAACACAACCTCAAATTTGACTTCGCCCACTCTCTGAATGTCCTCAAAGGACCCTTGCCACTTGGTGAGTAATTTCGAGCTAGAGATGGGTAGCAATACAAGGACTTTATCTCCTAGTGCAAATTGGCTCAGGTGGGAGTACCTATTATAGAGCTGTTGCTGTCTCTCCTGTGCCTCAAGCAAATTCTCTTGTGATAGGTGACCCAGTTTGGCCCAGTTTTGCCTGAAGTAAAGTCCAGAAAGTACAGCACTTCATTTTTTACTGGGCATGGGCATCCTTCCAGATTTTTTTAATGACATCCAGATCCATAATGGATCCATGTCCCGTGGCTTCCATCTATATATATCTGTTTAATAATTAAAATGGGGAAACCCCATAGAGGCCTGGGGAGCCTCACAGACTTCAAATAATAGGGCCTCCAACCATTTATCACAATTCTGGCTATCATTGTGATCAAACTTACAATTTATTTTCTTAAGCATTCAATTAAAATGTGATGATAAACACTAATACTAATTGCTTTAATCTCCAATAATGCCTACAGTTTATGTAGTGTACATGACAGAAATTATGTGTCTTGTTCAGTTGGGATCTCTTTCAGGATCCCAACTCAGGAGCTTACTTGAAACAGTGTGTCTGCTATGCACTTTGTAGAGATTGTCTTCAGAGGCACTGCTTCAGGATATGTCAGCCACTATAAACAAGCCACTGAGGAGGCCACTAACTGGACTAGTGTTTTATCCACCCCATGAGGTTAAAAAGAGCCAGTGAGGTTATAATGAGCCATGTGGATGAACATTTCCCTGCAGCTTTGTGATACCTGTAACTGAATGGGTGAGCTCAAATAAAAGGTGCCATGTTCGAAATTATTTTTTAGATATCTAGATGAAAATATCAGTAAATGAAAGTTGAAACTCTGATCTATTATCTCATTCATCTTTTGATCTCAAACCCAAATGTTTTCAGTGTGTAGCTAAACCAAATATCCTTGCTGTTCCAGTACTTTTAGAGTGGGCTGTATTAACCAAAAAATTTCAAGTGGAATATTTCAGAAAAAAAGAAAAATATAAAACTTGCAATAGGCTGGTTATACCACAGTGATGTTACCAAGAACAGGATTTCTGTCCAAAATTGACAAAAGGAGAAGAAAGCTTATCAGGAGGCTGTAAAGAGTCCTATGGTAACATTAAGGAGCTGCTGGAATATCCTGCAATTTCTGCCTCAATTGACTTAAACCATGTGGCAAAAAGTGTTAAATCCAAGGTGAAACTTTTTGGACAAAATTGTAAAAGATATGAAAACGATATGCCACAAAAGTCCACTTATCTCCCAAAGAATATCGTACCCACAGTGAAGCATGGTGATGGCAGCATCCTGCTATACGACTGCTTCTTTTCAACTAGGACTGTGGCTTGAGTCAAGATTTGCTTTGCACATAAACTAGACAGGCATGAAACATACATCAGCATGGCATGGGTATAACAATATAAACAACAACACTACTGATGCTAGACAAAGACTGTTTTTCATATGTAAAGGCTTAAATACTAGTACTTATTAAAACAAAAAGTGAATCAGGTGCAAACTGTCATGTTACTTGAGTGTCGTGATCAGGTGTGGGGCAGTGGCTGAAGGGAATCATAGTCTTTCGCCTTATTCAGGGTAACCATGAGAGAACCCTCCTTTAAGGCACAGCTGCATTCACTTCCACTCCAGCTTTGTGGGGGTCCTGGACCGCTAGGCAAGCTATCCATAATCAGGCTCTTTCCACCCTGAGGGAGACAAATGTGGCATAACCCCCAATGCAATGGGCCAAAGTCATTTCCTTAGGGTGGGGAGGGCATTCTCACCAGAGTCACACAGAAGAGCAGACTCAATGGACAAGGCCTTGTGAGCGACTTACAGGACTAGGCTGCCTCGTTGGATTCTGGCATGAACTTGCCATTAGAGTGAGCCCCATCAGCCTCTGGCATGAACTTGTCTGTAGAGGCCACCCTGTTGGACTCTGATATTGGCTGGACTGATGAGGCTGCCCTGATGGCCTCTCCTGTTGGCTGGGCTGATGAGGTCGCCTCATTGGCCTTTGGCATTGGCTATGCTGGTGATGCTGCCCTCTCTGCCTCTGGCATGATCTGGACAGTAGAGGGTGCTCTATTGGCATTCGATGGGGGACGTGCTGGGAGGGCTGCGCTAATGGTCTCAGACATTAGCCGGTTTGTCGAGACCATCCCCTCAGCCTCCAGCATAAGCTGCGGTGGGGAAGCCACTTTCTTGACTCCGGGTATGAGCCCTGCTGTCACCCTGCTCCTTGTGTTCGGCTGAATAGGCTCAGGCCAATGCACAAGTTGTAGCCCTCCCCCCAAATTTTTTTTAAAGGGAGCTCAGCCTGTAGCTGGTATAGAATAATCTTGATCCAGTCGAGCTGCCATTAATTCTCCTGGATCTGTTTAGCCTGCTCTGACTTGATCTTGATGAACTCCATGGTTCGGGCTATCATTCTAAAGGATAGGTTGGAGATGGATTCAAGTGTAGAATATTTTATTTAAAGTGCCACACATATGAACAAGGATTAACACTTCTTAACATAAACATACATAAACTAGACAGGCATGAAACATACATGTGCAGAGTGTGAAAATAACAACATACAACACTACTCACTATAGTTGCTACTCCCTACAGATGCTAGACAAAACAAAATGTGAATCAGTGCAAACAGTCATGTGACATGAGTGTCATGACCAGGTGAGGTGCAGTGGCTGTTAGGAATTGTAGTCCTCCACCTTATTCAGTGCAACCATGACACACATGAATTGTTCTCTGATTTTATTATTATTATTATTATTATTATTATTATTATTACACCTGATAATTTGTGTGTATCTCCTTTTTTTGAGATATTGACATCAAACCAACCTCAACATGCCTGATCCAGAGAAGTGTGCTTGTGTAAAGCTTTTGCAAATTTTCTTCCATTCTCCTACACCCATTTTTTGTCCCCCCTTTTTTCCCCATTCACTTAAATTATAATTTTTAAAACTGCTTTAATTCTTTCAGTTCTCAAGCTACAAGTTACTTTGTATTTACATTTTTGTTTAAAAAATGTTTGAATTTGATTCTTTAAAATGTTCCTTAGTTTATCACTTGATACTGTTAAAACTTATAAGTGCCAAACTCTTTTTATTTCATTTAATGTTAAAATGATCTCTTGGTTTTCAAGGCATTGTGTATTTAGTTTCCAATACCCCATCATTTCATTTATCCCCAAGATTAATTTTACATTTACTCTGAGTCTAATTCTACTAAATATTTAGTATTGTAAGCTATTGTTTTTATACTTTTAGATCCATACAGCCAATCAATTCTTATTTTAACAAATTTATCCATATTAGTAAAACCACATCTATATTTCACTCCTCAGTCTTTTCCCTACTGAAGATATCCTTTTCTTTGGAGACTTCTACCTCCCCATTGACAAGCTCCAGTCCTCTTGCCTTCTCCCTCTGCTCTATTCTTTCTCTCTGATATTCAGCCACTGCTCTCCCACACACAAAGGAGGAAATGCCCTGGACCTGGTCTTCAGCCATGCCTTTCCAATTTCAGACATCACTGCTACCCCACTTCACATCTTTGATTATCATCTAGTATCCTTTACCATCACCCTACATGCCCTGCCTAAAACCAACTATCAATATTTCTCTCCTACTCGGCAAAACCTCTACTCTATCTCCCCTTCATCTGTCACTTCCTGCCCCCTTTCTTCCACTGGAGTTAGCTACTGACACTCTCCTCTCCTCACTTTCCTCATCTATGGATCTCCTCTGCTCACTATCTTCCACACCCAGGAAGAACTCTCACCCTGCTCCTCGGCTACCTGATGTGTTGCGTAGCAATTGAAGAGAATAAAGAGTAGCAGAGAGAAAGAGGAATAAATAGCAACTTGACACAGATCTGTCTTCTTACCTTGCTCTCCTGTCCAAATTGTCATCTGATGTGACTTTCTCTAAGACCGCCTTTTACAAGAAAACCTGGAAATCTCTGCACAAGATCCTCTCAAATTCCACAACATCTTTTCTTTATTACTTAACCTGCCAGCCCCTCGTGATCCATCCTTCCTGACTGCCAAAGCCTTCACCAACTTTATTGATGGGAATATTAAACGAATCTGTCAGCCATTCACTCCCACTCCAACTCCCTCACATAACATTAAGGATACCCCTTCCCCTTCACTGGCACAGTTCTCCAGTATGGCAACAGATGAGATCCTGTAAGTCCTATCCCTTCCGCAGTGCTCCAGATGATGTCTCAAGACCTCATCCCCTTCATCATCACTATCATCAGTAGCTCTATAACATGTAGACATGTATGAAAAGCAATCAAAAGAGCCAGGGTTATTCCCATCTTGAAGAAACCCACGCTGGGTCCCTCAGACATCAGCAACTACCAACCAGTATCACTTCTCTCTTACAGAACAACCTTCTGGATCCTAATCAGTCTGCCTTCAAAGCAACACATTCCACAGAGAATGCACTTTTGGCTGTCACTGAGAAGCTACATGCTGCTAAATCGGCCAAACTGTCATCAGTTCTCATCCTCCTCGATCTTTCAGCAGCATTTGACACAGTCAACCACAAGACAATCTTGGCCATCCTTATGAGTCTTGGAATTCATGGCTCAGCATGGCAATGGCTTGCTTCCTTGCATCTGTCATATCAGGTGACATGGAAAGGATCCACATCTGCTTCATGCAGGCTCTCCACTGGTTTCCCCCAGGGCTCGGTACTTGGACCTCTTCTGTTCTCCCTCTATAACAGATCTCTTGGTGAGGTAATATCCCCAAATGGGTTCTCATACCACTGCTATGCAGACGACACTCAACTTATCCTCTCATTTCCTCCCTCAGACACTCATGTTTCTCCCGGATTTGATCTCCCGGATATTTCATCATGGATGGCAACTCATCAGCTGAAGCTCAACCCCAGCAAAACTGAACTACTATTCATCCCAGCTGATTCATCCCAGCTGATTCATCCCCATATCAGAATCTCCCACCACACATAACCTTTGGGTAACCATGGACAATCACCTGTCCTTTTCCTCTCATAATTCTAATCTTTCTTATGTCAATTTTTCCTGTTCAACATCAGAAGGATTTGTCCATTTCTTTCCATACAGGCCACTCAGGTGACTCAGTCCCTTGCCATCCATACCTATCCATATCTATACCGCTTTATCCATCTGGGTCGCGGGGAAGCTGGAGCCAATCTTCGGGCGAGAACCGAGGTACACCCTGGGCAGGTCGCCAGTCCACCACAGGGGAAACACGGACAAACAACCACATTCACACCTATGGGCAATTTAGAGTAGCCAGTTGACCTAATCTGCATGTCTTTGGAGTGTGGGAGGAAACCGGAGCACCCATAGGAAACCCATGCATTCACGGGGAGAACATCAAACTCCGCACAGAAAGGCACCCTGGTTGACCTGGGGATCGAACCCAGGACCTTCTTGCTGTGAGGCAACAGTGCTAACCACTGCACCACCGTGCCGCCCTCCATCTCCCTCTAAGCACCATTCAACCACTGCAACAGAGCCAGAATGCAGCTGCCCAACTTATTTTCAACCTTCCAAAGTTCTTGCATACCACCCCATTGCTATGCTCCCTCCACTGGCTTCCTGTAGCTGCCCGCATCAGATTCAAAACACTGATGCTTGCCTACAAAGCCAAAAATGGACCAGCATCTTCCTACCTCAAAGCACTTATCACACCCGCATATCACATTTAATCCTAGTGAACCAGTATCAAAATATTTTACTGATAGAGACTTCAAAGCACTTATGTAAGTCCCTATGGATAAGGGTGTCTGCCATAAATGTAAATGTAGATGAAAATGAAGAAGAAATGCCATTTTACTGGGAATGTTAAAATCAATGTAAAAAGACAAATGTAAATCAGGACATAGAAATGAGAGAATATGACTGCTCAGTGAGGACAATAAGTTGACAATAAATATTCTTGTTATTTTTATTTTTTCCTTAATAAAAAGGCACATTTTTTGATGAGAGGGAAACTAAGATTGAGCCAATCTCTTAAATTCAAGCAGCTCCAGAGGTGCAAATCAGCCCCATTAGGGAATGTAAGATTGACCAATCTGTGCAACATCAAGAACATTTTTTCATTTTTAAAGTATTTGATTTTGTGAATTAATTTGAGGAACAGTTACACCCATTCTGGAAATACGTTTGACTATGAATTTAGCAAAATACTAAAAACAATACACATGAAATGGTTAAGATTATAGTTAACTAAATTTTGAATGGCATGACAATATTGGTGTTTTATTTAGATGCAAATAAAATTAGGGATGACCAGTGCTATAAAGCCAAAACCTCATGGTGTAGGTTACTATGGCAACACACAAATATTGCTTACCAGTTACTGTACACAATAGGAAAAATGTAATGTCACAGTTATAAAATGTATGTTAGACTGGACTAGCCCCTTCAATAATTAATATAAATGTGTCTCCATGTACAAGACCTTAAGCCCGCATGTCTGTGTTACCTTCTGGTTCTCCCTTTTAGTTATGCTGTCATAGCTAGCCTTGCCGGAGTTGAGGATGGCACCATATGAACCGCCTCAACATACACCAAGAACTGTGAAGACGGTGTTGGACTGCTGTTGACATGAGCAATTCTGCTACAATGCTACAATGGCAGAATACCCCTATCACCACGAACAGTCTTGCACTCAAAACTTGACCCTATTACTAAAGTGTGTATTAGTTGTAATTGCACTATACAGTGCGACCCAAATGAGGATGGGTTCCCTTTTGAGTCTGATTCCTCTCAAGGTTTCTTCCTTTTGTCATCTCAGGGAGTTTTTCCTTGCCGCCGTCGCTGTAGGCTTGATCATTAGGGATATATATATATATAGGGGCATATATATATATATATATATATATAAAATCTATAGCTATATATCAAAGCACTATATAAAGAAATTGAATTGAAAAAAGACAAAGTTCAATTCCCAGCAATCTGGCTAATGGCATAGTGCTTGTGAATCCTTTAGATCCATGCCTCAGCCTTGTTTCAAAAGGGTGTGTTAATTTGCCAAGTGATTGTAAGGTTATGCCCATCTCAATTTGAGAGACACAGAAGCTGCCCAATCATTTAGCCAATGTGTTATCGTTTTCTGATAAGTCATTCTGTGGTTTAAATGCTGTATGTCAGTGGCTGTAAATGGGTTATGTTTAAACACCTTTGATGTGACTGATTTGTCACCTAACTTGCTTTCGATAAAATTTTTAATTGCTGACTAACTCTTCTCAACATGATCAAGCAAAGTCAAAGTGTAAACCTTAGCCCCACTGAGATGCTGTGGCAGGATTTTAAGAGAACTGTGCATAAACTGTGCCCCCAAACATCAATGAACTGAAACAATGTTGTAAATAAGATTGAGCCAAAATTTCTCCAAAATGATAGGAGAAACCCATAAACTCACACAAAATATTTATTTCAAGGTACTCTTTCTAAAGGTCCTACATTACTGAATTATAGGGTGCACTTATTTTTTCCCTACCTGGTTTCTGAATGTTGGTTTACATTTTGGGAAAAAAATACTACATATTAAAATTTGCTGTTTTTGTTGTTGTTGTCACCTGAGGTTACATATTTGTTTATAGACAATTATAGACAATAACACAATTGTTATTCAGGCCCAGATGAATAAAAACATAGAACTGAAAGAGGGTGTACCTTCTTTTTCCCATGATGGTACATACCTCTAACGGCTTTGCTGAGTTCTGTATTGGGCTGCAACAAATAATTTTGTGTAATCTGTCAACTATTTTTGATAATCAACTTTTTATAATTGTTGATTAACCCTGTACTAATTATCATATTATAAAAGTAATAAATCTCTTTATCTAAACTGCACCAAATCAGTAGAGGACACATGCATACCTTACTGCTAAACTTGACAAACCTTTTACCCCACTAAGACAGTGTTTCACATATTTCACCACTTTCCCGGTTTTAAAATTTCAGGTATTGTGATTGCTTTAAGTAGCAGAAGCAGAGATTTTTAACTTTTTAAAAATTAAAGGGTGAATGCATGTCAGAAGTGAATATTATTCACAATTAAAAGCAATCAATGCAGCTGTATTTCACTGCGATTATGTTTATGTGAAATATAATACATAAACTTATTGCCTTTCATTAGTGACATACAGAAAATGATTCACACTGAAAAGCAAAACCTTCATTGTATTACTCTTACACTGCATTATCTCTGAGTGAAAAACAAATAGCAGGTTTTTGTGTTTTTTTCTTTTAAAGAATTAAGCACTTACTTGGTTCAGAATTTCCCTGTTGCAATGCATTTCACTTTTAAACACTGCTTGCACTCATGCCACACTTAAATGTAATCACTATTCAATCATAGCCTTAAGCTCTGGGCATTTTCCTTTATTCCTACTATATTGATTGTTGAATCCTTACTCAAGTTTTTAGAATTATTATTTAAACATAAAGTGTTAATGTTTAATGCGGCAACATCCTAAGCCATAGATCATATATTGTAACTTGAAAACTAACTGGTGGGTGGGAGTTGGCCAGGAATTAATTACAAGAAGACAAACAGATAAATGATGGAAAGTGCGTTATCTGTAGTCTTAAAGTGTGTTATCTGTAGTCTGCTGATGATAGTTTTTCCCATTTGCTTTCCTCATTTTCATGAATACTTTGTTAAAAAGCTACTTTTACAATTACTAATGTTATTACACTTAAAGACAAAGCACAGTCATCAAATACGTCGAATACATCACACAACTGAGGAGTCCAAAGAACAAAGATTGAACAGGATTTATTGTGTATGTTGACTCTTGTTTTCAGTGAAACCTGGAATGCATGCACAAGATGTTTTAGGACACATAAGTGTTCAGGTTCATGACAGTTGAGCTCCAGCCAGAAACAGTTGAATGGGCCAGGCTAAAATCAGTTATACACAAGGAGGCACCACAACATATTATTTACAAGCATGAGGGCCAGCTGGTAGCCAATGCTTCATGGAAATCAAGTTTAGAATATCAGCTCAAAGGAGAGTGGGTTTAAAATCAGTCTTTTACTATTATGTGAGAAGGATGATTTGAAAATGGTACATAAGGTAGAACACATGGATATACTGCAGTCATTTTGAATATATACAGTCAGGTCTGTAATTATCTAGACAGTTATTGTTTCTTAGCTGTCTACTACAGTCTATTGGAGTTTAAAATAAATAATGAATATGAGCTTAAAGTGCAGACTATCTGCTCTGAGTGAATGTAATTCCAAACTGGGTGAACATTGTAGGAATTACAGCACTTTTTATGTGTTCTCTCCCTTATTAAGAGAACAAAAGTAATTGGACAATTGGCTGCTCAGTTGTTACATGGCCACATATGTGTTATTCATATTAAAGCAGATCACGAGCATTTATCAATAGTTCAAAAAACAATCAATAGTTAAATTTTCTTTTCTTGTTGCAAAACATTTGTATCATTGGTATCAATGACTATGGAACCCATAGACATCACCAAACACTGGGTCTCTTCCCTGGTGATGCTCTGTTTTACTGCAGCTTCTTCAGTTCCTGCTTGTTCTTGAGGTGATTTGCCTTCAGCAAGTGAAATGCATGCTCAGTTGGATTCAGGTCAGATTTGGCCATCACAGAACATTCCTCTTGTTTGCCTTAAAAACATCTTGGGTTGCTTTTGTAGCATGTTTCATGTCTCTGTCCATCCACATTGCAAAACACTGTGAAAACACAATGAGATATAAAACAAATGTGTAGGACTTTTTAAAGATATTTTGGCAAACTCCAATCTGATCTCCCTGTTTTTGGAGGCTTATGAATGGTTTATATCTTGTGGTAAACACTCTGTTTTTAATTTTTTGATTAAAAGCCTGGAGGTTATTCTTGATTTGGCCAGCTGATAGAGGTTTTTCTTCATCAATGGTAAAATTATTCTCACATTAACCACAGTTGTTTTCTGTGGTCTTATGGTGTTCCTGGGCTCACCAGTGTGTTCGTTCTGGTTAAGAATATACCAGATAGTTGACTTGGCAACAGTTAAATTTTTTGCTATTTCTCAACTCTAGATTTTTTATCTACTTTTAAGTTGAATACAGACGGAATAGCACACACCTGTCCATTATACAGCTGAGCAGTCAACTATCCAATTATTTATTTATTTATTTATTTATTTTTAAAAGGGGGGTCTACATATAAAAATGCTGTAAATTATTCTACATTTAATTTCAAAATCTCTATGCCATGGTAGACAAGTAAGATCACAATAACTTCATCAATGTCCAAATATTTATGGACATGGCTGTACTTACAGTTCAAATCAACAAAGTGGCTGGACAGCTCTATTAATAAGCAGGTGAATTGTAATGAGCAAAGTTAAAATGAATAACTAAGCAGCAGTAGTATCTTAAGGGTGGCAATAATTACAGCTTTAGTTTTATATTATATCTTCATGTACAACTTAAAAGTCAAATGAACCGCAAAGAGTCCAATCAGTAAAACACAACCACAGATTAGAGTGAGATCATCAGTGAAAAAATTTAGATTCTCACTCAAACACCTTTATTTATTGCATGTGGAAAACTTGATATATTTATCAAAATCATCTAGATGTAACATTTATTATAATTAGTACACCCTGGTAGTGACAGCATGGAATAAAAATCCACTACAATGGACAGCAGGGAATTAATATAGGAATTGTGGCGATATGGGGAGTGCTTCTCAATTAGGAATAATACTGTTTAATGCTGCTTTTACCTGCAGCGTTTTTGTTTGTGCTAGGCCTTTTTTTTGCTCTCAGTTCAAACTCACATTAATTCTGATTTATTTCTGTGTCACATTCATGTAACCTTTAACCTCTATAGCTGACATGTACAGAGAGAGGTTAAAACTTCCTAATGTCCACTCTTGAAAGATTAATAGACAGTGTAAAGTCCAGCAGGAAAAGAATTAAAATAAAAGCAAAACAATAAGCAGGTCAGGTGCACCTCACATTTGGCATCACAAACAAGGTAAAAGAAGAGTAATACTGATACGCTCACAAAAAACACTAGGGCACTTAGTGTAAAAGTTCAAAGGATCATAACTACAAAACCAAATAAAGGAAGAAAATCGTGAAATCTAAAAATCTAAAATATTTATAAGATAAATCCACTAGACCATGAAAAATCAAAGCAAAATTCATCTGTTTTTTTCTATTTGCTAATGTATGCTCAGGGGAGGAAGGATGAAGACATCCATATGGGAATGCTTCCATATGGGAAATCCATATGGAAAAGTCGTAGTCACAAGAAAAACACCAAGAGGAATGGTCAAGTTGAATTTCAATTTTTTGGCAGTGACTGGCCCTCTGAAATGTATCTCTTTATAAACTGACATGGTGACTCAGCCCTGTAGCAGCCCCTCAGATTGCCACTTTGGCCAGCTGCTCTTCAAGCTTAGCTATTCTCCTGTCCTGAAGTGTCACCAGGTCTCGGAGTGATTTCACTTCTCTGAGCAGCTCCTCCAACCTCACTTCATTTTTCTTCAAAAGAAAAGAGGAGAGGACATTCTAAAGTATACATATTTTGTATGCTTACAATAATCATCAAGATCAAAAACTTTTGATGTGTAGCACTAATTTAAGTTGCATGGGTTTATGAACTCATCTCTGCACTTATTACACACAACTGCAATGCAGAAATTAGAAGTACATTAC
This sequence comes from Notoglanidium maculatum, assembly GCA_030068355.1. Classification (NCBI taxonomy): domain Eukaryota; kingdom Metazoa; phylum Chordata; class Actinopteri; order Siluriformes; family Auchenoglanididae; genus Notoglanidium; species Notoglanidium maculatum. The sequence goes on from JAQQZX010000017.1 coordinate 9,415,477, forward strand.
ATGTAAATGGTTGAGAGAGAACCCTCACTTAACTGATGATTTTACATTATGATATTACTCAATACTTACTCTAGTGAGCTGAGGAGAGGCAGGCTTTTGAAGAGTTGACATCTCCTCCACCTTTTTGGGTGACTTGTTGTCCAGCACATTCTTTTTGACCACCTTGAGGTCACGGTTTTTGCCTGGGACATAGCCATGTTTGAGGGAAATTAGGATAGGATCACCGTTCTTGCCTTCAAACCACTCCTCTGCTTCCAAGGCCCAATCTGGTCCAGCTGTGTCTGGATACAGGTCATCTTGGAACAGGTCTGACTGCAGGTAGTAAGCATGAATACAGAGGCATCTGTTATGTTGTACACTGTAATGTAAAAAATAACACTGCACAACAATTTTTTTGAAAAGTCTTGCTTCCTGAAAAGTTTTTTCTGATTGTGACAGGTACCTACTGGGTATGCACAAATATAGCTTTGGTTTTACTGCATCATGTAGGAACTCTGAGAAATAGACATTTATATGTTTACTGACAATAACGTATTTAGTCAC
>JAQQZX010000017.1:9428003-9450657 GCA_030068355.1 Notoglanidium maculatum
GTGGACTGGCGACCTGCCCAGGGTGTACCCCACCTCTCGCCCGAAGATGCTGGGATTGGCTCCAGCTTCCCCATGACCCAGATGGATAAAGCGGTAGAGATAATGGATGGATGGTTTCCTCTTCAACAGACATTGTCCTATTTATTGTTCGCAGTATACACTGAGAGATAATGTAAAGGTGATTGTCAAGGATATTTTGATATTTGTTTATTTTGATATTCTAAAATTTTATTTTAGTTAATTTTAATTTGAAATTCTCTGTGATCGAAGTTGTATGGACAATGCATAGTGCCCCTACTCTCACTTTAGCAATGCAAGCAGAGACATAGCAGGAACAGATCTGTTATTGGTCTGCAACTCCCACCCAGTAGTTTTGGGATCCAATTGGCAATTAAATAGGTGTGAAGTTTGCGCTGACTTGGCTGCCTATGCTCTTCCATTGTCCCATGACAATGACTAGGCCGAGGCCAGTAGTGAGACTTCTCCTCTAGCAGGTGAGGTCCTGCCTATTCTCCTTGAGCCCATCACAGCTGGACAATACTTTGAAGAATGCTGTGATACTTCATAGGATTTTCGAGACAGGTGGGTTACTTTGGCACTTTATATCTTACATTCCCATTTCAGCATTTTCCTTCATTTATTCTTGGGTCTCATACTGAGACACATGCCAACTTGAACAGATGAACAGGAACATGCAAAGAAACACATACAGGCACACACAGGGCTCTATGCTGGATCATGACTCTCTTCCTTCCCTCACTCTCAGGTGTCTCTTTGCTTTATGCCCTCTGCCATTCACAGCCTGGCTCAGTCTCATCCTCCCCTCCACAAATGCATTCAACTGGGCTGCAGTGATCAATAACAGAAATGTGCAAGCTGGAGCAGTGCTCATCTTTCTCTCTTTCGACAATATTAATGATTGTTTATACAAAGTGAGCTGGGACACTCCAATTGGAGAATCAGTGACCAAGTTGTAGGTCTCAAACAGCTGAAGAGAAATGCAGGGCATTTGGTTCAGTATAACTCTATGGCTGGGCACATCATGTTAGATAAAGCCCTACAACACTGGTTAACAACCTGTTTCTATAAGCTATTATTAGACACTCATGGTGATATAAATGGTGGTGGTGTGTATTTTGCAACAAATGTCACCTGGTTAATCCACTGGCCATCCCACAGGTTATGCTGCTCCCTGTTATTGAGATCAATCCTCTTTGAGTCATTGGGCCATTAGACTGATTATCACAGGGATAACACTTTGTATTAGTTCTTGAGGCTTATTTGACTTTGACGCTATCCCAAAACAAAGGTCTCAAATTTGGATAAATGGTTAGACATCCTAATATTTCCAGTCTCTTAAGTTTCACAGGGTTTTCTCCATTTGAGTTATTATATGGACAGAAGGAACCCAGGTCATGTAGGACATGTTTTAAGGAAAACTGGAAGAATAGTCCAACATGCAGTAAAATGTAATTCAGTACATCCTAGACCTGTGAAGTCAGTTTTACACTCTGAGAAACTTAACATTGAAAATTGTGCTCCAGTTTCAGAAGCAGAAAATAGGCCATCACAACTAAAACTATTTTCAATGAAAGAATCCTCAAATTGTCTTTCACCTTTAGCTTAAAATTACTCACCAGTTTGCAAGTACCCTTCAATTCACACAGTGGGTGTCGACTGCGAGGTATTGTGAATGGACAGGGGGATGACATGGTACATTTACCACCCAACCCCCTAAACTATTGATAAAGGTGCATCCTGTTGCTCTGGTGATGACTGTGACAGAGTTGGGATATTTGCATCCAAAAAATGCCAGACAAAACTGCATAGCCTATTAAATCACCTAAGTGCATCACCCCCTGTTCAGTCCACACTAATATGTTTCAGTTTTAAAATGCATGATTTTTTGCTAGATTTATGCCTGGTGTCCATACTACTCCAGAGTTTCAGAGCCAAGAAAACAGCATTTTGAAAACTCTGTTGGCACAGTCTTGGTTTGGAAACAATTTAATGTGGATAGCCAGACATGGAGATTTTTCCATACAATAACAGACACCCATGTTCACTTCCTGATTGGTTCTGATCAGTAAAGACGTATCCTTCCCTGATTTGTCACGCTCCAATCATGTGACTCTATTCTGGAAGTAAACAAATGGCATCACCCTCGACTACCAGTGGTGAATGTAATAAAGATAATGAATTTCAAGCAACTTTGTCGTCTAGCTGACAACTGTTGTGCAGTTAAATTCTATACTTTCTCATGCTCTAACTACCTACATGTGCAGCAGCTAAGATGACATCCAATCGATCTGCATTTAGGCAACCAACTGTAGAGTGGGCAATCTAATCTTCCCGTTTATACTAGAATGTGCATGCCCTGTATACGTGAATGGTCATGTGATATGCTGTTTCATGCATGTTAGTATGGATTTACTAACTTAGCTTTACTTTATTTATTTATTTATAAATGATAAAAAACAAATGTATATCATTTCTGATATGGAGAGAAAATGCTCATCTGGTGGAGACTGTTTTAAGAAACGTTTTAAAACTAAAACGTATTAGTATGGACATAGCCTTAGTTAGACTATCCTGATTGTGGTGGATGTGTAAGTTATCTGAACTAGTGTGCGACACTGACTGTGAAATGTGATACAGTTTACATCAGTAGCCTAAAAAGAAGAGAAGAAAAACAGGAAAAAGAGGTAATTTGATGAAAAAATAGTGAGATAAGAACATGTGAGGCAATGTGAGAGATAGGAACTAGTGTGTTTGCATATTGTAGTCCTTGTCAACCATGATTGTAGGCCACAGGTTGTTCAAGAGAAACCGAGTCTGGAAAAAACTCCAGTGCTGACATGACAGTTCTCCCATGAGATCACTCTGGGGAGTGGGTCTCTTTAATGGGTGGCCTCTGGGACATGGACCTAGCTCAGGATAGCCTGGACAATGTAGCTGATTGCTGGCCATCAATATCTTAGGGTTTGGGAGGTGCGGTAGTGGGACTGTATGTAGCTAGTTGTCCACTGACAACAGATTTGAGGCAGGAGACATGAAATGAGGGAGTGATACGGCTATGCCATGGCAGGTCAAGCTTGCAGGCAATGTCATTTATTCTCTGCAGAATCTCTGCAGTATGGGTTAGTGTACCTGGGGTCAAACTTCCTACATCCACATCCAACATCATAGGTTGACAGCCAAACACGATCCCTGGGTTATATTGTTATATTGTGGTGTCTTGTCCCTGTGTCGGTCAGCAAACCAGTTGGTTTGTTCAGCAGCATGTTCAAGGCACTGGTGGGTGCTCCCCCACATCTGTTCACGCCACCTGAACCAGTGGTCCGCTAAGGGCAAGCTCGTTTGTGTGGCATTCCATGGGAACAAGGGGTCTGGTAGCGTAGCAAATACTAAAATGGAGTCAGAAGCATGGCAGCATGCTGAGGGGAACTTTGGGCATACTCAGCCCACTGAAGGAATGATGTCCAGTCACCCATCATTCCATTCATGGCTAAAGTGCCCTTGAGCAAGGCACCTACCCCCACTAACTACACATAGCTGCCCACTGCTCTGGGTATATGTGTTCACTTCTCACTTGTGTGTTCACTGCTTGGATGGGTTAAATGCAGAGGAATAATTCATACCTTGGTTCAAGGTACGCCATAATCACATAGTTTAAGGTTATTATTATTAAGGTTTAAGGATCTGTGAAAATGCGAGTCAGCTCTTCAGGAGACAGAAGACCAGGAAGGCACCAGGTCCAGATGGTGCATCACCCTCCTGCCTCAAAGTCTGTGCCCCCATCAGATCCCTGGAGCTGTATGAAGTCCGCTCCTGCTTCAAGCATTTCGTCATCCCAGTCCCCAAGAAACCCCCATCACAGGGTTAAATGACCACAGGCTTATCAGCCACTGCCGTCTTTGGTCATGAAATCCTTTAAGAGAGACCTACCTGAAGGACATCACAGGTTAGACCCCCTGACACTTTGCTTACTGAGCAAACAGGTCAGTGAATGCTGCATTCAACATGGGACTGCACTACATCCTGCAACATCTAGACTCCCCTGGGACATATGCTAGGGTCCTGTTTGTGGACAGCTCAGCATTTAACACCAATTTCCCAGAAATCCTCCACTCAAAACTCATTCAGCTCACCATACCAGCTCCATCTGCCAGTGGATCACAAGCTTTCTGAGGGACAAGAGCCAGGAGGTAGCAGGTGAAGCTGGGGGAAATCACATTCACCACCTGGACAATCAGCACTGGCAACCCCCAGTGATGTCTCTCCTCCCCTCTGATCTTCTCCTGATACACAATTGACTCCACCTCAGGAGTCTTGTTGGTTACACTCCTGAGGTTTGCAGACAATATGACCATCATCAGCCTCTTCAGGGACAGTGATGAGTCTGTATACAAAAAAAGAGGTTGAACAACTGGCCCTCTGGTGCACTCAGATATATGCTCAATATCCTCAAAACTGTAGAGATGATGGTGGACTTCAGGAGGAGTCCTCCAACATTGCATTCATTACTCAACACCGCTGTGTCTGCTGTGGAAACCTTCAGGATTCTGGGATCCACAATCTCTTGGACCTGAATCCAATTGATCCAATTCTACTATGCATGATCCAGTCTGCTCTCTGCACATCCATCACTGTCTGTTTTGGTTCAGCCACCAAACAGGAAAGGAACACACTACTAAAGGACAGTCAGGACTGCGTAAAAAAATCTTTGGTGCCGACCTGCCCTCATTCAGGACTTGTACATATCTAGAGTCAGGAAACATCACTGCAGACACAACATGTTCTAACTCCTCGCCTCTGGTAAGCATTAAAGAACACTGTGTGCCAAAACAACCAGACACATGAACAGTTTCTTTCCACAGGCCATCACCCTCATGAACACTTTAATCAGTCACAAAGTGTCAGAGACAATATAATGAAACAAGAAAAAAATCCTTGTATGTATACAATACTTGGCCAGTAAAGTCAATTCTGACAGTTCAACAAGCTATTTTCTCCAGATTCAGATTCAGTCAAAAACAAATGGTGTAAATTCTGGAATACAAATAGAAATTCAGAAAAAATCTCTTATTAGATAAAAATCTGACAATGATGAAAGCCATGTTGAAGGGAGATAAAAGACTTTCCTCCACTTTAGATTTAAATGCTACGTGCTGTAGAAGAAAATGATCTAGCTTCAAGATAGCTGCTGCTATGGTTTTTAGCTCTGATGTTCTATTCAGTTTTAAAATAGAAAACAATGTGTAACAATATCAGAAACCATGTATACTGATAAATTCAAAACAACCATTTGGAACAAGTTAGCACCATGCTAAAATGTCTTCTACAATCTTCCCTCATTTGTTAGTCTTATAGCTCAAATGCAAAATTAAAGAAGTAAATTACCAATTATAGTGGTGCTTGAAAGTTTGTGAATCATTTATAATTTTCTATATTTCTGCGTAAATGTGACCCAAAATCATCAGATATTCACTCAAGCAAATGAAACAAAATTAAATAAAAAATATTATACTTGATCATTTGTTTATTCAGGAAAATTATCCAATATTGCATAGCTCTGAGAGGCAAAAGTATGTGAAACTCTAGGATTAGCGGTCACTTTGAAGGTGAAATTAGAGTCAGATTTCTTCAATCAATGACATGACACTCATGTGAGTGGGTGCCCTCTTTTACTTAAAAACAAGGTTCTATTCTAAGTCTGATCTTCACAACATGTTTGTTGAAGTGTATCATGGCATGAACAAAGGAGATTTCTAAGGAAACGGTCATTCCAAGAGCAAGGCATGGAATAGTTCACAAAGTCACCCAAGATGACTTCTAAGTGACTAAAGGCCTCTCTCCCACAGGCTTATGGTAATGTTTATTCATTTAAATGATGTAAATTTAATTTAAAGCCAAATAGCTCCTTTAATGTTAAAAAAAAGTTTCAGTGCATGGTAGTTCTGGTTTAACATTTGGGTGATTAATGTGAAGCACCATTGGTGACCAATTTATACCTACACACATCCAACTATGCTATTTAACTACAGAAGGTAGAAATGTGAAATTTTAATATTTAGGCACTGTAATTGTTTCCAGATAGTAGCCAGAGAGGTTTAAATAAATGTACAGCAGCCACTTGGATAAAGCTTCACTGTGTATTTAACTTTTATGTGTACAAACCTTTCCACTTGTATGTCCCCTACCTTTCCACACAGGTAGACAATGTTAGTATCCGGGTCATAGAAGGGAAGCAGCACTCCGTTGCTGGTGTCTAGCTCATGTACTGAGATCGGCTCATCCATGTTTTTCTGCAAATTAAATTTCATAGTCAGTGTATAAGCATGTGATATGGCAAACATACTATATAATGATACCCAAAATACACAATTGTCTTTATTCGGCAGCATACAAACAAGGGCAGGTTCAAACTTGCGTAATGAACAAACCTACATTCGATTCATGAAACGTCAATTATGACATCAAAATGATTGGTGATTTAAGCACAATTAACAAAACAGCTCTTGGTAAGTGGCAATAAGCTCCCACCCACTAGCAGCTTTTTTTACATCATATTCAAACCACAATCCCTCTTAATCATATAATTGACAGAAAACACACTTATTTATGCAGGTATTGTGATAGTAAGCCAAAGCAAAAGCAGCCTACAGTTAAACAAAATCCACATAAAAAGGAAAATAAAATTTAACTTTCCCACTATTTAGGATTTAACCACCTGAATGGCCTTCCTTACCCCTCCCTTTCCAAACATGCACTAGAATGCACAGTAGCCGGCAGGTGCCCATAGTGTACTTCCAAGTACTTACAGTCACATTCACTCACTTTTTCCATGCTAAATAAGTATGATCCTCCCTGTTAATACTTGTATAATCCTAAATGTTCAAGGGTTCTCAAACTTGTTAGCTAGCACCGGATTCTGTTTTATTATTTGTCATGCATTCGGTGCTTCCTTCCAAATTCATGCTGCCACTTATAAAAACATGCAACACGGAAGGCCTTCTCTAGAAGATTGTCCATTCAGTGCTACTGTAGTGGCTCAAGATGGCGGCTCCATAGAGGTGGACCCACGCCCTATTTAGATAGAAAGGGCTCATTCTAAGCTTATGAAAAGACAACAATTCATAGTTGCAGGTACACACTAATTAAACACTTTTATTCATTTTAGGTCTGTTTCAACTGGAGTCAAACTAATTTGAGGGCGGTCCTACAGTGAATCAGCCAGACACCTTGGAATTTTCCAGTTGATGCAGTTCCATAAGTTTGGCTGGCCCATCACCTAAGCAAAGGAGATGAACTCCTGTCACCTGTTGATGGTAGAGGAACAGGACATGGAACAGATAATTGAGCTGGTGGTACTGGAACAATTCGTAGCTCAATTCCCAACAGGAACAGCAAAGTGCATCCAGTGCAGCTGGCTTGCATCCCTGGGTGAAGCTGAGTGGCTGGCAGAGTATCATTTGGTGGCACTTCCTAAATCCAGGTGTCCCTGGTGTTTCTTTCTCTTCTCACCCCTCTTATCCCCTCATTTCAGCTCCTGCTGCAGGGAAGCCAAGCAATTCCAGGATCAGTATTTCTGCATGGAGTTGAGAACTTGGGATCTGGACCCTGACACACCTCAGGCCTCCCCTGACTGAGCAGGAATGTATTGCATAATGGTGATATACAAATGTATAGACAAGAGAGAACACATGAGGGTTTGGTGGACTTGGGGTGAAATCAGTCCACCAATGCCAGATTTAATGCAAGGCTTTGGGAAATGCAGATTTGGTGAAGGTGAGGTGTGTGCATGGGGATATTCACGAATATCCATTGGCAACCATACTAATAAATATTGAGGGCCAAATGCATAGCTTGGAGGTGGCGGATAGTCTCTGCCTCACCCATTCACTTCTTTTGGGAACAAGATGGCCATGGTTTAAGAAAATGCTAGAAATTATGACCGTGGATGGCCCTGCCTGATGGTCCTGCTGCAGCGTAGCAAGGATGGGATGTGTACAGTTCTGGTTGGGAAGGTGGTACCGGGGCTGTCAATGTCTGGACTAGGTCATAATGACTCAGCAAACAGGGAGGTTTTTGCCCACCTACCTGGGGTTTCCCCTTTGTGATATACCCTTGGAATAGATGATAGTGATGATTTTCTTCCCCATGCCTTTGCCCAGGTGAGAGTAATTGATGGCCAAAAAAATCCAGCCAGAATTTACATCTTCCCAGTTATTAAAGCTAAACAACCATCAACTTACCACGCACAAATAGATTGCCAGGTAGAGTGGTTTAATCAGACACTAAGAACACTGAAATATAATTTACAAAGATATGCAAAATTGGGATAGGTGGCTCAAGTCCCTATATTACAAGAAGTCCGGCAAGCCTCTATTGGTTTCTCCCCACTTGAATTATTGTATGGGCACAAGCCTCCTGGCATCTTAGACATCAGAGAAAACTGGGAGAGGGGACCTTCTAGCACAGAAACAAAATTGAGTTCGTTCTAAACCTGAGAGCAATCCTTCACATCTTAATTCATCAAACCCTGGAGAATTTGCAGCATGCCCAAGAATGACAGTACCAACTGAATGACCGGGGTACTTGGCTATGCAAATTTTCACCAGGAGATACTCATTTTATGAACCATGTTGAACTCTAAATTACTAGCGAAGTGGTAAGGACCCTTTAAAGTCAGAGTAGTTGACTGTGAGGTCAGGTGAAAGGATAGAGGAAATGCATGTCAAATATACCACCTTAATCTCCTGAAACCATGGAGAAAGGTGGTCTCTGGTGACAGTGGCTCCCAAGACAGAGGAGCTGGGACAGGAGGCAAGTCTAAAAAGTGTGGCAAAATTCACCTCAGGCCTCTGTGGAGATCACACCATTCTACAAAGCACAGGTTGCCAGGTTGAAAGGGGAATTGTTGATGCGTTTTGACCACTACCTTGTATGACACACACACACACACACACACACACACACACACACACACACCTCACAGAGCACCATACCAGGACTCCTCCAGGTCTGGTTGCACATAGCCACCCATACCAATTACCTGAAAAGTGGTCCAGAATGAAAAATCTTTGCTAAAAAGATAAGAGAAGTCAACATTTTATGCATATTGGATGCCTCAAATTAATAAACTACTGGATTGGTTAGGTGTGGCTTGCTTTTATTTGAAACTTTGAAAAAAAAAACCTTAGGATTAAACAGGCTGATTTTGGGGACGTGCCTGTAAATTTATATATGTAAATAGTCTTGCTAAAAATCAAATTAGAACCCTTAGCTGTACCCTCTCTGCACACACATGAGAAAATGCAGCTCAACTATGAGAGGTAAGCACTGGCTTCAGAATTGCAGATTTAAACTTTTCATGAATGAACTAGAGTTTGAAATGGAAAATGAAGTAGCGGACACTGAACCACTTGTGCCAGGGCCATTTCAGAATGGTAATTTTAAACTTATTTTTAAATCCTAGGTTTTAGAGACATTGTTAGTTTTCTTTACAATACTTTTCCAGAATAACAAAACAAGCCTATGCTACTCACTGCAGGGCAAATACATAATCTACATTATATGGACAAAAGTATTGGGACATCTGACCATTACACCAACAGGGACTTTAATGACATTGTATTCAAATACATAGACTGTAATATGGAGTTGGTCCCCCTTTTGCAGCTTTAACGGCTTCCTTCTTGGAAGGCTTTCCCACAAGATTTTGGAGTGATTCTGTGGGAATTTGTGCACATGCATTCTGTAGAGCATTTATGAGGTTAGGCACTGATGTTGAATGAGAAGACCTTGCTCACAATCTCTGTTACAGTTCATCCCAAAGGTGTTTGATGGGGTTGAGGTCAGGGCTCTGTGTGGGCCAGTCAAGTACTTCCACACTGAACTCATCCAACCATGTCTTTATGGACTTTGCTTTGGGCACTGGGGCACAGTCATGCTGGAATTGAAAAGATTGCCTTTCACTGGAAGTAAGGGGCCTAGCCCAAACCCTGAAAAACAGGCCCACACCATTATTCCTCCTCCACCAAACTTCACAGTTGGTACAATGCAGTCAGGCAGGTAATGTTCTCCCAGCATTCACTAAACCCATACTCACCCATCTAACTGCCAAACAGAGAAGTGTGATTCGTCAAGCTATAGAACATATTTCCACTGCTCCACAGTCCCATGGCAGTGTACACTTGACATTAGTCGTTGCCCTGTGACTTTACATGGTCTACCACTTCGTGGCAGAGTTGCTGTTGTTCCTAAACACTTCCACTTGCCAATAATACCACTTACAGTTGACTGTTGAATATCAAGCAGGGATGAAATTTCAAAAACCATCTTACTGCAAAGATGACATCCTATCAGTGACACACTTGAAGTCATGGAGTGCTTCAAAACAACCCATTTTCTTTCACAAATGTTTATAAATGGAGACTGCATGGCTAGGTGCTTGATTTTATACACCTGTGGCAGTGGGTCTGATTGAAACACCTGAATTCAATAATTAAGAGGTGTGTTCCAATACCTTTGTCTATATAGTGTATATACCATACTAGATATTACTGTGACGGTGAGCATAGTCATGATTTTACACTTTAAAAACCTGCCTTTAAATGGCTTTACACTTTAAATGCCACAGATCCCTAAAAGCCAGAGCAGAGATGCATTAGGGCAGTGAGGCATTAGCTAGCATCTAGTTGCCTCTCTACTCTCAGCAAGGCTCAGGGAATCTTCAGGAACTTCACCAAAAATTAAATTCAGCCAATTTTTGTACATGATCTTTCTTTTGGAAGACTATGCCGGCTCTGGTTTTCTTTTTTGCATCCTGAAACAGCACGCTTATGCTCCAGAAACCTCTGCTTGTTGTTTTGATGAATATAGGAATATAACAGCCCACTTTGAAAGTTTTAGTACATCCCTAAATCATATCAACATATTTCAAAAACAATAAAACATTTTCAAGTCAGGTCTCCTTTAAGTAATGACCGGCCACCAGCATTCATCTGAGGGCTGTCCTGAGATCCTTAAGATGGGCGGGTCCCATAGCAAGCGCAGTGTATCGTATGGGTGGGAATCGGCTTGGTGGAAGCATGGCATTTGGGCTTCTACTTGGGCCCTAGGCATTTCCAAACTGATAAGACGGCATCATTTGCAACTTTTGAGGGATAACTCATAATTGCGTAGTACAAGTCAGAGTTTCCATGCAAGATGCATAAAGGTTGGCAGGTCTTAGTATTTTCTACAAAATCAATGTTATTGTAGTAATATAGTTTTTAACACATTGGAAATGTTTTTCCTATAAATCTAGTTAAGCCACATTGCTTAAATCAACTGTGCAATAAGCACTGGTATATTTAGCCCCAGTGGGGTTAACAGGATTTCTATACGAGAATTAGTGACTATTAGTAGATTATATAATAGAAAAGCTGAGGATTAATGAATATTAGTAAATTATATAATACATCTTGGCTGCACATCAGAGGGGTATATCTCAGGCCTCACCGAGTTCCATAAGGCCAGTTGTCTCTCACTCATGCGGCTAAATCCAGTAGTGAAGATGTTGCCATCACTGAGAAAGATGGCCCTCATTGGCCGTGCACCCTCATGAGCTTTATCCTTCTCCTATAAAAGACACAGCAAAGAGGTAAGAACAAACTACAGAGAGAAAAGAAGTCCTTCCCACTAAGCTACACAAACATCATTTTCATCATCACTGTTTGTTTGCCTCAGTGATTCACCCAAGGGTTGAATAATTCATACACTCTGTGAAATAAATGTACAAACTGTAACTTTACTTATTGCTGGGGTGGTAACATCAAGGATCCATATTTGTAAGTTGCAATGTATGCCTTTAAAAATAATTTAATGTATATAATTGAATCTAACCGAGTAACAAATGTACCTTTAAACCTTTACTCAAATAGGTAATTAAAAGGTACGCCACAAAAATTCCCACGTAACAAAAATTCACAATAAAGCTACAAAAGATGCTACCCTTGATCGTGCAATCCCAACAAGGGAAATAAGAGTTTGGTGCTTTAATTTCTGAGTGTATCACACTGCCTAATATCTTGGAACAATGATCAACATGATCAACAAGATCAACTGTATGCTACTAACCGCTGTGATCTTAGCCTTGCGCGGGTCAATGACGCGCACTTTCTTGTCCTTGCAGGCGGTGCAGATAAGGCTGCCATTGCGGTTCCAGCACACGCTGAAAATCATGTCTGGGTGCATGTCATCCAGTGTGATGAGGGCTTCGCCAGAACCCACGTTCCAGATCATAATCACATTATCACAGCCTAAACAAGGGAAAGATGGTCATGCAGCAACTGCGGTCTCTTAATGATCCTCCACAGAAGAATGTAGCATTTTAAAACGCACTCTGAACGTCCGGTCCCTTCCAGACCTCTCTTGCTCTGATTCTCTTTAGGTTTGTGTCTGTAACATGTATAAACTTATCACCCTCAAAAACATACATACTAACAGGTTTTAACAGAGGAATGTATCTTTCATACAAGCAAAATAACAAAGGTGTTGTCTGTTTTTCATGTTGCTCTTCAAGGATGTATTACATTGAGTGTTTCTAGCACAGGCAGTTGTTTTAGGACTACAAGGGAAACCCAGCTTCCCCTAACATTTCATTCGTGTCTATATTTGGGGTCAACCACAGAAGCTGCATAGACACCTGTGGTAGTGAAGGTGTGGTTGAGCATCAGCTGTGGACAGGGAGGAGGCAGACTGAACTGGCAGTAGGGTGACCTTACAGCCTCTTATTCCCAGAGACATCCTCTTTTTGGGAGGATGCACCTAAAAAAATGCATGGTGAGATTTATAAATTGACAAAAATATCCGAGATTCAGCTTTTGCTTTCTATAGTCTCCTTTCATTTTGCTGGTGTCCATCTGCTCCATGCCACCATTCTGCCCCCAGTAATCTCTTTTTTAAAAACCAAAATATGGTCACCCTAACCATCAGGTAACGCATGAATAAGTTTCACCTGTGTTTAATCATCTGACACAATTTTAAAAATTTTGCCTCTGTACATCTCCACAATGGATTTGAAAAGAAGCAATCAAGATGCAATTGAAGTGTAGACTTTCTGCTTTAAGTTAAAAGATGTAACAAAAAATATTGCATTGACCATTTCGTTATTACAGCCACTTTTTTTTTTTTTTTTTTTTTTTACACCGTCCCTCCATTTTTTATATATATATATATGGATCAGACTTCACAGATTACTGGTTATGATGATGTCTCCATCCTCATAGTGATACTCTGGTATAGCAACACCATCTGGCAACAGGAAGAATGGCTTTTTCACAAATCTAAGCTACAATCCTCCTAGATGGTTCATTAGGTTCATTTGATATTTGATGTACATGAAGTCACAGGTCTCCTCATTTTATATTGTGAAGGGATTTTTGATATACTGTACAGTGTAGCCATGGGAAAGGGATGAACTACACACTTCTTGCTACTTTTATTTCATTTGTTAATTTATCTTTATTCACATACATACAGATTCTATGATGCCCATTGTTTTGATGAATGTTAATCACTTATGTTCTAAACATAACATTTACATGATAAACAAAACGTTATAAGCAAAATGTTCTGTTTTAAATAATCCACACCCCTCCACAACTCCTCTCCACAATATGGCTAAATAAACAGTTGCTGAAGTGGATGCAGCAGTAAGCCTGCATCCCTGGCCTCACCTTCAGAAGCTATACTCTTTCCAAACTACTAAGAATAATAGTTACATCATGTGCTGCCTGATTTTTCATCCAAAACCAATAGAAATCTCAGTGTTCCAGAATTCCATATCCAACCTAAAATAAATAAATAAATAAATAAATGTGGCAGTATGCATCCATCTATGCCAAGTTAACTTCTCAAGCTACCTACTATTAGGTACTGACTACTATTAGGTAGCATTACTTAGACAGCTAACGTAATCTATGAATGAGGGAGTATCACTTTTTTAAAGTTACTCCATAAAGCCATAAACTACCTAGCCCCCCTAGGTTCAGCTTAGAAAAAAAAATGTGTAATGTACAGTGCCTTGAAAAGTACTCATACCCCTTGAACTTTTCCACATTTAGTCACGTTACAACCACAAATTTAAATGTATTTTATTGGGATTTTATGTGATAGACCCATGGTCACTCTGGAGGAGCTGCAGAGATCCACAGCTCAGGTGGGAGAATCTGTCCACAGGAAAACTATTAGTCATATACTCCACAAATATGGCCTTTATGGAAGTGTGGAAAGAAGAAAGCCATGAAGAAGGTGCTCTGGACAGATGAGACCAAAGCTGAACTTTCAGGCCTAAATGCAAAACGCCATGTTTGGCGGAAAACTAACTCTGCACATCACCCTAGTCACACCATCCCCACCTTGAACGTGTTGTGATGGCATCATGCTGTTGGGATGCTTTTCTTCAGCATTGAAGCTGGTCAGAGTTGATGGAAAAATGGATGGAGCTAAATATAGGACAATCCTGGAAGAAAACCTGTTAGAGGCTGTGAAGGGCTTGAGACTGGGGCGGAGGCTCACCTTCCAGCAGGACAACGACCCTAAACATACAGCCAGAGCTCCAATCGAATGGTTTAGATCAAAGCATATTCATGTGTTTGAATGGCCCAGTCAAAGTCCAGACCTATATCCTATTGAGAATCTGTGGCAAGAATTGATAATTGGTGTTCACAGATGCTTTTCATAAAATCTGACTGAGATTGAGCTATTTTGCAAAGATGAATAGGTGAAAATTTCAGTCTCTAGACATGTAAAGCTGGGAGAGACATACCCCAAAAGACTTGCAGCTGTAATTGCTTGAGAAAGGTGGTTCTATCAAGTATTGTTTCAGGGGGGCTGAATACAGATGCACACCACACTTTTCAGATTTTTATTTGTAAAAATTTTTAAAAACCATGTATCATTTTCTATCCACTTCACAATTATGCACTACTTTGTGTTGGTCGATCACATAAAATCCCAATAAAATACATTTATGTTTGTGGTTGTAATGTGACTAAATGGGGTTCAATGGGTATGAATACTTTTTCAAAGCACTGTAATGTGTAATGTTATGTACAAATCCATGCTGCAAGATTCCTAAATCGTACTCTCATACCTCAACAGTGCACACAGCTGCAAACAACCTCTTTCTTCAGATTAGATTCAGATTAGGTAGATTTAATGCTATATTGCTTTTTGAATCTGACGTGTCACAGCTTTAATTGTGTAACGTTGTATTTATTGTGCTTTTCACTTTTAGGAATCTGAGAGGATAGATTTATATAATGCTCCTTTTTTTCCCCCAGCTGAACCTTCATCATACGAAGCTACTCACTACTTCAGTGGTCATTTTATCAGATCCTTTTTTACTCATACTCAGGTCATTATTTTGATAAGTACTTTTACTTCTACTTGAGTCACTATTGTTATAAAGTTTTACTTGAGTACAGTTTTTGCTTACTCTACACCCAACGCTTATTACTGCACATAGGGACTGAAGGCTAGCCCATCTGGTTCCATCCCACAGAAGTGCTACTGTAGCATGAATTGCTGAAAAACTGCTGAAAAAGTAAATGCTGGCTTTGAGAAAAATGTATTAGAGCATCTCAGTTTGTTGCATATGGTGCTGCCTAGCTGCAGACCAGCTGAAAGTGCCTATAAACGGCATGTGAGCATCAGAACTGGTCTGATGAATGACATTTTCTTTTACATCAAGTGGACGACCGGGTGCGTGTGCATCACTTAACTGGTGAAGAGATGACACCAGGATGCACTATGGGAACGCGGCAATACTACGTTAGATTTCTGGACCAATGTGCAGATTTTGAATACCGGCATATTGTTAAACTGTAATAACAATCAGATGCAGATGGCATGTAGCTAATTTATACTGCTAGTATAACATAGATGAGTGAGCAAGACCACGGTCTTGTGTATGAGCATGCAGATACAAGGTTAAACCAAAGCAAAACCAGCGAGTTTGAGAGCACAGAAAAAAAAAACAACAAAAAAACCCCCACTGTTTTTGAAACTTGGCAAACCAGAGAGGAGTGTGTGCGCTTCTTGCAGCCCTGCACTCCATTCACTGTTTCCTGTGCACTTCTCAGTTCACCGAGTTTAAATTACTGTTAACGTTAATTATGTTTTGTCTTAATTCCTTTATACTGTAATAATCAACAAACTTTTTTAGATGTGAGCAGTAAGCTAAGAAGCCCCCTATTTCAGCAGTGGCTTAGGAACCTAGGGAATGTGCTTCATATGTAGGGACTCCACTATAAGGTATTTAACAGACGTAATATCTTCTTAAAAACATGGCAACCCCTATTTGACAAATCATCAGATAAAGCTTAGAGTGACACCCCATGCACCTGAGCACACAACATATAAGATTACTATTAAGCCCATCAATGTTTCTAGAATTCCATATGATGGTGCCTTAAATCACAGTCATATTGTGTTAAATTTCCACTGTACGGACTTCCAAGGTAGGATGAAAGGAGATGGGGAGGGCTGTTTGTTAAAGATAAGAAAAATGGAAGGAAAATTAATTAATTAACTAACTATCATTAATTGTACATTGTATAACTTGTCTTGGGGTTTCATTAAAAACTGAACAAAAGTAAAATGTATCATCGTGTTATATGCTCTTTGGTTAAAATTGTATTTCATCAGAAACCATTCACTGACAAATACAGTGCTTTGCAAAAATATTCACCTACTTTAGCATTTTGTAGTCTTACAAACTGGAATTAAAATGGACTTCATTTTAATGTGATTTAATTTATATAGTCTCAATAGTTCTAAGATTTAAAAGTGCAAAATATTTTTATTATTTAAAGGTTAATTAACAACAATGCAGATGTTATCTGATTGCTTTGGTCGAGTCAATACTTCGTAGAACCATTTTTGGCCACCATTACAGCAGCAAGTCTTCCAGGATATTCCACGATCAGCTGTGCACAGACTGGATGGAGACGGTTGGAAAACAGCAATTCTCACTTCTTGCCACAGGCTGTCAAACGGACTGAGGTCTGGGCTTTCACCTGGCTATTTTCACAAATTCTGGTTCTTGGTTGTTGTTTTTGATCAGGTGACTGAACACTTAAAAGTCAATACTCTGCTATGCTATAGATGTTGCCCCACTTAAAAGAAAAATAATTAAAGAAAACAAAGTAGCACCCTGGTATAACGATTACACTCACACTTTAAAGCGAACCACTCAACTTAAATGGTGGCAAAATATATTGGAAGTATTCCAAATGGCATGGAAGGCATTCCAAATGCCATCCTTCTAAAATATATAATGGATATTACTACTGCTAGCTCAGCATCTCTCGCCACCTTTAATAGAAGATAATCAATCTAGATTTTTATTCAACACAATAGCAAAGCTTACTAGGAATAAACCCACCTCAGAAGCACAAATACCAAAACTCTGTATTAGAGATGAGTAATGACAAACTCGATCATAGAAATTTCAGCATATTCCTTAAGGACATTTGGAGATATATATATATATATATTGAGAACATCATAACATTATCAGTAGACCAATTAGAATATTTTACTCCAATCCTATAGACTGGACTAATTCTCTATGCAAAATCAACAACTTGTGTACCATATCCCCTATCTACAGTTTTCCTTAAACCAATACTACCATATGTGATTAAACTGCTATTTGTTTAAATTGTCTAACAATAGGAACCCCTATTATCTGCGGGATCCTAGAAAAGGTTGTAGCACAGCAGTTTGTCTCATCCTTGCATAGAAATTAGAATTCATTAAATTATTCAGTCAGGATTTTCTAGTCAGCAGCGGGTACAAGTGTCCCATTAAAGTTGCCAAGGACTTCATAATCCCATTTCCAGGTTGTACCACTACAAAAGTTCAAAAGGGTGAAAATTTATTAAATCAAGCAGTTTATCAATGTTTGAGAAGCACAGCCTTTACTATTATTGCTATACTGAAACTATTAGTCCATAACCTTTGTACTAACATATCAGTCTAATCCTATGCCTCAAAAACCTTTCAAGTTTACCATCTAAACTACCTGTAAAAAACTTTTTTTTCTCCTAAGTTTTGTTAAGTCTGCCCAGAAGGTTGCCTACCAGCACTGAGGAGGACATTACGGACTGTGGGGTGCCATGTCACGATGCCAACCCGCTTGGAGTGCCCCTCTAACACCACAACGGGCTCTGAGTGTGGAGCAGTCAGACCATTCTCTGGGATCTGCCACACCTGGGGAGACAAAAAGTGCAGTGCAGCATCTTAACTCTAGGCGCTTTCAGACCAAACAGTTTTAGGAACTTTTTTTTTTTTTTTTTTTTTTTTTTAAAAACTACACATCCTGATCAAATTACTGCATTTCCTCCGTCGCACATAGACTCCATAAAGTCTGGACTTTACGGTCTCTCCATTTATCCATTTTTTTTCCATTTAGTATTTTCTTTAATTTTTAATGCTAACATTACGAGATGTTGTTCACATGGTTACCGTTTTACACGGATTTAAGGCTATACCCGACTCAGAATTTTTCACTTTACTTTGCCCAGCACTCCACCTCAGGTTTCAGCTTCTCTCATTTGCTAACCAGAGTATGCAGTCATGTGCAATTTTTAAGCAAGCACATTTGTTTAAGTTTCACACCTTACTGTGTTGCTCAAATAATCTCACTACACTTAAGTCTGGACCATTCACACGCATCGCTCATGGTTCTTATTGTACTGGGAAAGTGCATACTCTGAAGTAGGAGCTAAAACATTCCCTAAAAGAGTGTCCTAAAAACTATAATCGTTCCCAGTTACAGCAGTGCGAGCACACAAAAAAGGGGGCTACTTCTCCCCAACAGTTTATGAACTATGAAAAGTTCCTCTGGTCCTGCTGTCTAATCTGTACAGCCTGGATTGTGCTAACAGAGCTTTGTTCTGTGTTTATATTAAACTCAAATATGTTTTAAAAATCATACCATTATAGTACAATCTTCAGAGCCACTGGCAATGACATGATCATTGTGAGGGCACCAGTCGATGTCCAGCACAGGGCCTGTATGGCCACAGACAGTTGGGTAGGCCTTATCAATACGGCCTGTCTGCAAAGGAAAGTGAAGAAAATTATATTGCAGTAGGCAAACAGACTTTAGCCTCAACAGAGAAAAGAACACACAGTTGCATATGCAACACACATAGTTGAGACAAAGCAGGATGTAAGTGCTTAAGATCAGGGTTATATGTATTGAGGGCAGTCAATAATCATTGTCGAAGTTCACAGCAAAGTCAGATAACAGGGAGACAGAAACAAACCAGACTAATCCAAAAAGGGGAAGTGATTAGGAGCGAAGGGATGCAGAGTGATATTGTCAGTGGAGCAGGATAGAAGAGTGATCGTCATAATATAGTCGTCAGTGGAGCACAAAGGGTTAGGAAGATGACAGCATTTACATAAAGAATTGTGGCAAGGGACTTTTTCAGAGAAGTTTGAATTTTTATTCAGCATAATGTTAACTACTAAAGAATCACACACCCATCATTATCTCTGCAATACAACTCAAATATGTTTGAAATGCATTTTTGGTGACAGTTCTTGGTCTCAGAGTGATTGTACTCTGAAAACCAATCATGTGGGTCAAGAACTGGATTGCTGAAGACTGAAAAAAAACCAATGCCTGGTCTTTCCAATTTTCAACTAAAACTCCTGACTTGTAACTACACGATTTTATGAGTTGTGCTTATATTTTATATAACTTTACATACAGTCATCATGGCAATATTGGGCTTCCAATGATTTCTTTAAACTGTTCTTTTTCTTGAGAAGAAAAAAGTGTACAACATACATCTTTAATTTAAAAAATAATTTGTTTTTATTTATTTTATTTTGGTTTTTTTTATAATCAATCAATCAACACCAGGACAAAATTATATATACACAGGGTCAAAAATATACATTCAGCACACCTAATATTTGGTTAAATGTCGCTTAGCAAGTTTCACCTTGACCAGACTCTTTCAGTAGCCCTTAACAAGCCTCTGGCAGAATTAGTGTAGTTCAATTAAATTTCTTGGATTCCTGGCATTTTAAGTCCACAGCCCACACATTTTCCATAGTGCTGAGGTCAGGACATTGAGAAGGCAATTTCCAAAACTTAATGTTACCCTGCTTAATCCATTCCACATACAGTAGAGCTTTGATGTGTTTGGGGTCAATGTCCTGTTGGAACGCTCAACTGTGTCCAAGTTTCAACCATCTAGCTAATGGTTTGAAGTTATGATGAAGAGTTCTGTGGTGGACATACTTCTTCATTAAACCATCCACTTTGTTTACCATGCTTAACAGGTGATCGTGTTCTTGGGGCTGAATGCTTCAGCTTTACTCCTCCAAATATACCTCTGGTCTAGCACCACAACACAAACACAGGAGGAGGATTATTTCTAACGCACAATGAAATTTAGCAGACCACTTTATAGCCCTGGACACATTATGGAGCCAATTGTATTGAGTAAGTTTTAAACCATTGGAGCTTTTTAATAATATAAAATGTCATTACTATTTTCAAGGTGCTGATACACATGCAAGCACGCACGCACACATGCACACCAGAGCTCGGGATACAAAGTGAAGCCCAACACGTGGCAGCGCACAAGCTGAGCACGAGCATCACACAGAGCATAGGCATCTTTTAGATCAGCAAATAGTCCCGTTTTCTCATGCAGGCAGAGGCAGGACCACGACAGAAATCAGATGCATCTAAAACTGAACTCTGCTTTCTATTTTGTACCATATTGTAAAGAAGAAAAAAAATCCCTGCAAGTATTTGAAAACCTAATAAAGTAAAAATATTGTTCTCATTCAGAAAAAAAGGCTAAGTAACGTCGTATGGCTAATGTATATAAAATTGCATAATGGAAAAGTAAGGACAATTAGGCTAGCCATTTCATCTTGCCTTCACTGTCAGTAGATGTCTAAACAATAGCAACCATCTAACCTACCTCTTAACTCTGACAGACTACATCTTTCATGGATGACAGAATTTACTGTTCCTAATATAGAGGTGATGTTTTGGAGGTCTGGCAGTAAATTCAGCAGATTTTTTGGGCACCACTTTGGTATTTTCATGTTACTGTGGTGAGGTCACCGAGTTGTACTGATTCGAATTTGCCACCTAATACATCAATTGGACCCAAAGGATCTGACGTATGTAACATTACGGACCAGCAAAGACTTTTAAATATTTGCTTCAAGTTTATACCAATATTTGCTCTGAAAATACAGACAATATCATTATGTAATCGGATGTAATTGTACCTATATGTAAGTGTATTTTTTTAAATAACTTTTTAGTCATATCATAATAGTTGTCCACAGGCTGGGGCAGGGTCCATTTGGACTGCAGGCCTTCTCTGCCCGCCTCGCGGGGGTATACATTACAGCCATGTGGTCAGCTGGAAACTTTAATTGAGCTTGAAGGTGTCAATTTTGGAGCAGGGGACCCTTTCTTGGATGGCAGCCTCCCAGTCCATGGCAATGTAAAACTTGACCGTAGACAGTGACACTGGTGTTCCAGCAGCTTCAAACCCATGGCAGGCCTGTGCCTTGGTGGTTCCTTGGTTGTTCCTGACCATCCAAATGGATTTTCTCTAAGCTGTGGGTGCCAGTTTGGGTCTTCTTCCAGACCTTAGCAAAGTGACTTCACTTCCCAATAACTTGTACTAGTCAAACAAACCATTATTATGTTGGGATAGAAAATCTACCATTTGTAGTCAATTATCATCACTAATAGGGAGTTAAGAGGCCTTGGCAAGTTAAGACATTTTGGTACTTTTAGCACCCCTGAATTAATCATCTATTAATCATCGTTGGTGTATGTAGATTTCTGACCCTGTGTTGATTTAAGAAAACCCAAAATAAATAAATTAACTTGTGCACCAAACCCTCATCATTTTTTCTATTAAAAGATGCATGTTGTATAATATACATCCCCAGAAAAAGAACATTTCAAAGAAATCACTGAAAACCCGTTATGACATTCATGTCCATAATGAGTGGACAAATTTTATTTTGTGTGTGTATCTATATCTACATTTATATCTATATGTGTATGTCTGTAATATATATATCTCTATATTTACATCTATATGTGTGTATCTCTTTGCTGAAACTGTTGGGGGAAAAACTGGAAACAGGGAAGTTCACTTACATAGTCTTCTGGTACACAAAGAGACTATCATGAAATAATTTAAATTTTTAAATGATATAAAACTGAAACAAACTTGTCTGTGTGTTCAGAATTTTCCAAAATATCTTCCGTCATTTTAAAAGACTTTAACATTGAGGGGAAAAACATGGACTCTTCTTTCTGTAAAAAGCCATCTGCAAGTTTACCCACAAGACTTCAACATTTAAAGGAACTCAAGGGAAAAGCTGTCCCACACGACATTACTTTATCCATTTGTTTAATTCTTGCTAATTTTCCTGACCAAAGATTTGCTGTTGAGACCATTAAAAGCTTAATGTTTTGCAATATTGGGTTTCCCTTTTTTTTTTGCGCAGGAGTGTGCACACACACACACACACACACACACACACACACACACACACACACACACACACACACACACACACACACACA
>JAQQZX010000017.1:9452972-9463158 GCA_030068355.1 Notoglanidium maculatum
TCCACCTGTGGTAAATTCAGTTGATTGGACATGATTTGGAAAGGCACACACCTGTCTATATAAGGTCCCACAGTTGAATACTTTCCGGATGCACTGTATGTTGCTTCCCAACTATGGTCAGGAACGTGAAAAAGGGTAATATAAATATAAATAAATTTAAATATATAATTAGTATATTAATAAGCTAGGTTGTCCACCCAAATAGAGCCAGCTATTTTGTCTTGTTTTTACTTGTCAGGGCATAATGAACAGAGAATTAGCCATGATTTTTGTTATTAAATTCTTTTTCATTTACATTGTGCTAATTTAGTAATGAAATAAAAAGTCATTAACGAATCCTTATCAAAATTTTGTTGACAAAATTAACCCTGTGCTTTATATGTGTATGCCCCATTAACATGTGCTGAAAGTCACTAGATTTGTTGCTAGGACCTTTGAATTAAAGTTGCTAAAAGTCAAGTCTAAAAACTTGCTAAATCTAGTGACAAAGTCTCCAAGTTGGTAACTGAAGCAGCATTTGAAAAAGTAAATTGCTATTGTCATGTAGCTATATGTACGTAACACCTTTCTTGACCGTTCCTCCCAAACCTCTCCCCTTCCAGGCCAAAACAGAGACAGTAAGTTGACATTGAAAAGTACTTACATAAAAAAAAAGACTTGCAACAAAAAAAAACCTAGCAGTGAATAAGGCTAACGAAGAAACGATGAAAAGATTGTTGTTGAAAAGCACATTGGAATAAACAAAAAAGTCAACATTAACATAAATAATAAGGTTACAAATGGTCAAAAAGGATCAAGTGTTACATTTATTGTTTATTGGAAGCCTGGATTAATTTTATGACTGTCTTTTATTCCAGTGGAACTATTTTGGCCAAAGTTAATTTCAAAACAAGTGTTTTAATGCCAATGTTCTGCATTGATAAAGTTTTTCAGTTTAGTAATTTTTTAAAGTCTCTGATTTAGCTCCATATAAGAGTCACCAGCCTTACGAACCTGAAACCCAAGCAGACCTTCTGTCTAGGTTATTCTTTTTCTGCCACTGAAAACAAAGGTACTGAGGAATACATCTGAACCCCTAAACAGGGATACATGAAACCCTGTATCTCCACCACATCAGCCTATTTTTCTTCATGAATAAAGAGGAGGCGTGCCTACATTTTGAAAACTTTTTGAAGCAACTCTTGTCAGAATGAAAACATGTAATGCCCTATGGACTGCTCTGTGCCATTTCTGTTCCAAGCATGGACCTCCTCAGAGACCTATTAAGAATGCTAATCATTGCGTATATTATATGCATTATATAGGAGGATTATATATAACCTCATTATATAGGATAATTATTCATTGATTCAGCTCTATCGCTACTCCTTTTACATCCCTACTGAAAGGCGATAAGCTTGAACAAGCCTTCCAAAGACTGTACTTTTGCTTTTGTGATTTTAGCAGGTTGAAGCCTAAGACACAGGAGTAGACACCGTGCTCTCTCACAGAAAGGCAGAAACCCTAAAGCTCCACCCAGCTGCATTGTTCTCCCAAAAATTCTCCATAGGCAAACACAGTAATATCGTCACAAATAGAAGCACCCACCCTCTGGTGAAACTACCTTGTTCCTCAGACACCCCCACACCCAGCACTCGCTTTCCAGAGTAGGAGCACCAGAGATCACTCCTTGCGGGACCTATGTCAAGCCGGCATCTGAGTCAGCATCGGTTTGTGTGTTAAAACTATGCTCCCCAATGACTTCTTGGTTGGATTACCCGGAACAAAGACTCTCGCGACTCTAATGGCATGCACCTGTTTTGAGTTTGTGCAATTTAATTTCTTTATATAAGTCTCAGTTTTGTGATCTTTTGTGTTTCACATTGTGATTAACTTTTGCCTAAATATGTTATGTTTTTGCAACTCTGTCTCTTGATGTTTTATGTCCAGCATCATGTATCAGTTACTTCATGCTTTTGTGTTTGTTTTACGTCCTAGCTGTGGATAAAGAAAGTCCACACTTTCCGCCTCCAGCGTGCTTCTGTGTTCACCAACATTTAAGAATTCTGACCACTTGTTAAAGCAATATCGGCACCTCCAGCTGTCCCAAATACAACAGCAGGCATACCAAGAATACAAAATCACCTGGGGGAAAAGAAAATTCACTGAAGGGAAGAAGATGCAGGACATGAGAAACACATTAACTTATGGTATTGGTTACATTTGTTTCGTGCCAGCTTGATCTAGTAGTTTAACATTTATTTCCCATGATCATCAACAAATCAGTACCCACACTATATGATCTCGTGACTGAGATAAATGGATAATTTCTCCCTAGTTTTCTCCCAATCAACTTGACAATTCCCATGCACCAACACATGCACCCATCTTGGAAATTCCCATGCACTTCCCTGTCATACCACAGCAACTGACTAAGTTGCTGAAAAACTAACCAAGAATTCCCTCTAACACATCCCTCAGCATTTTTTATATAAACATAGAAAGTCTGAAGGATGGACTCACCTTTCTTTGGTGACAGTCTCCTTTCCATTTGACATGAAAAAGGCTTGTTGACATCAGAAGTTTTGGTCATTTCCAATACTTTATTAGCTTGGTTTCCACCAGTAGCTCTGCTGCTTTTTTGTGTCCTTATCTTATGCACATTATCAGTTTGACCAATGAGGTCTGGTCTGAATCTCAAAAAAACATTTTCATCCAAGGTATTTGAGTTGTTGTAAGTAACTAGAAAATTGTCTCTATCTGTAGCAAAGATTGTTTTCAGTTCCTCCTCATGCACAGGTCTGTGCATACATGGTTTGTAGTCACAACCTTCATATTTTAAATTGCCTGCTGTGTCTCTTGAAATTGAGACATTGATTGGTAAGGCAACAAATGGATTTAGTGGCTTTTTTGGTACTGGTGGTGGAGGGCCTTTCACTTTTGCTTTTTTTTCTAATATGTGTTTTATCTTAGAAATGTGCATCCCTCCTGGTTCAGGGAGAATGTCCACTATTTTTGTCCATAAGTCCATGTTTTGATCATGTAAATCAGAATAAATTGCAGGAACATCTACTTCAGGCTGAAAATCAGGGTCAAAACCTCCTGTTATGCCCATATAGGATGGTGATTCTAATGTGCCTGGACAAAAAGACATGTCCAAATCTGGAGGGGACTTATCAAGGTCCTCTGTGACATAGTGTAATTCTGACTCTCTTCTTCCCATTTTGATGTTTTTCTGTAGAAGTTCAGAATATGGCCGAGGCTTGTCTATTGCATTTGCAACGTCTTTACCGAAAGGATTTTTTGGCTTCTTCAGAACAGGAGGTGGTGGTCCTTTACTTTTAGCTGATTGTTGTTTTGTGGTATCTTTAATCAAGCTATCTGAGATCATGCTCTGGGTCTTAGTTTCAAGGACAGGTAATATGTGAATTTGGGCTGGGGGAGTAAAGACAGCACCGAAATCGGAAGGGTCTTTTTGTTTTATCAAGGAAGCTGTCATTATATTTCTCTCATCAACATTATCTGGAAAAGAAATAGATTTGAAATGAATTACTTACATGTTACCTAGAGAAACAGAAGGTTAGTAATGAAGACACATTTGCTTTTTTCCAAACAATGTACATTTCTCTGGAAGTAAGTATTTATTTAGTTGTCTCTGATGGTGAAAGCAGGTCTTCTCTCTGTTTGTGTCATTCACTTTTTTTTTCACTTTTTTGGTGCCTCTCCTGTTCCAACTTGTGACACTATGCTACAGTTACTTGATAACTCTTGCAATGGGGAACTATTGTTCCTCATCTAGGACTCTATCAGGGGCTATCTTAATCTCTGCTAACAGAGAACAGGCTGTTTTATAAAATATTTCACAGTCTCTTTTCCCACACAACCTTAGTCTTTAAAACAATTGCACTTTGATTGTGTGAGGTTCCAAAGTAAGTGGGACTTTATCACTCAAGTCATCTAGATGCCAGGGTGATCTGGTCATTGAGTAGTTTTTTATAGATGTTGATGTCTCTTTTCTATGTATAAGCATGATCATTTCATGATCAGTCAAAACACTTTTGATTCAGGTTGGAGTGGAATGGGCTTGACACTTTTAGTTCAATGTCTTCCTCAATTTTCAACTAGATCAGAACATTGTCTAATTGACAATGTTCTGTTTGACTGAGTAGTCACTCTGATTTATCCTACACACATTTGCAGTAACACACAATGCTTTTTTCTTACCTTTGCCTAAACTGCAGTCTTGGTTCTCTGGCACATTCACAACTGCTGTAGGTAGAGATTCATACTTCTTTCTTTTCTCCATGTCATTCATATTGTCTATTCTTTCTTCATCTCTCTTTATATTACTGCTATGTCTATGAAATGTTGAGATGTCATTGGTCTCAAGAATCACATGGTCATTATCTCTTGAACATTCTAGACATTCTGACATGTTGGGAGGATCTATAAAACCAGACAGGGTTGAGTTGGTCATTAACTTTGCACTGTGAGTATTTTGCATCTCCATTGTGCTGAAGGTAGTCCAACTGTTTAGTCCATAAGTGGCCTTTGAGAGTGTTCCTTAGTCCAAGCTGTACAAACCTCGTACTGGGGTCAGTCATATACCAGTTTTCCAGACATTCCCAAGTACATTCCAGTCCTCTCTGTAAATGGCTGCATTTTCACTTTGGTTGGGTGAAGGTTTTCCGTTGTCATCAGCAGAAGATTTCATTAATTCTTGAGCAAAATAGCCATCCAGTGGGTAGTTCTGTGCTTGTATATATGCCTAGTCAGTTTTGGAGAGATGGAAGTTCTCTCCCCACTGTCCTGTAAAGGTTTCTTAAATTAAACTTCCTCCTCTTCCTTGTTTGTGTTTAACAGCTTATAGTAATCCTCTGTATTAGCAAAAGCTGTGTCTGATACCAATCCTTTGTCCTGTTGCTGTACCATGGCCACTGTGGAGAAAACATATCAGTCCCCGTTTCTCATTGCATGTGAGCATGACATACTGGATGAATATTAAACTACCTCCTCCTCTCTCATTCCCTCCCTTGTTCCTCTCCCTCATCACTCTCCCTCAGGCATGTTGTGATGTCTATAATTAAATGACTATAAATGCACCAGTGAGTCACAGATCCAAAATGGGAACAGGACAACTGGCTGGTCACCATGTGTGAAAGTCACATTAGACCTAAAGGGGAAAAACCCACAGCATCCAAACATATTCCCTGGCTCTCAACAAAAATATTCCAGACTTTGGGACAGGCTTAACAAACTTGATATCTATTTTAGCTACCATGCATCAAACAATTGATTTCAGTTTTCTCTAGTTTCATACATAACACACTGTAAAAATATTTAAAATTGGTTAACCAGTATGGATTTCTCCCTCCTGGAGCCATTTGACACCAACTTTGTGAAGATGGGACAAAAATTCTAGAAATAGTTCCCAAAAATAGGTTTTGCATAGTAACCAATAATCAAAACATTTGAGTCAACAGAGCTAAATGTCCCAAAAGGCACATCTTTGGGGATAAGAAGACAAATCATGGGGAAAAATGAATGTTCACTGAATGTTCAACTTTATGGTGAAACTGTTAACTCATCAGTTTAAGCCAGTTGTGTGTTTCTGACTTTTACTTCACTGTGAAATATGATTGCGCCATTAAGTTATTTGAATTTATTTCTTCTCTTTAACTTCAATTGTCATGACAAGTTTTGGATATTGAACTAAAGTAAATCAGAGTCAGAAAACTTTATTGATCCTAAAGGAAATTGGTTGTAGTTAATTTTTACAAAAATTAAGCATATAGAAATACATTGTTTTGACTACTTTTGAGTGTTGTGTCATGACCTGCTCCTCAACGCACATGCGGGCATGCCCGATGGACTTGGCCACACGCATAGTGCTTCTGAGCACATGCTCCCGGGCTCATCATGTGACCAGTAATTGGATGCCGGTGCATCCGATCTTTGAACAATCATGCCAGCTTTATAAAGACTCATGGTTTCACTACCAGATTGCAAAGCATTAGTCTAGCTCCATCTGCTATTGCCGAGCACTATTATACCTGGGTCTGATTTTCCTGCGTTTTGGACTCTGCTCTGTGTTTTCCTGATCTCTGTTTTTTGATTAACTCTGATACCCCGTTTGCCGATCGACTGACCTTGTCTATGTTTTTGGAATACTCTTCTGCCTGCTGTTTTTGTACCTCTGCCTGCCTCGTGTGTTCATAATAAACTTATAAACTGTTCATAATAAACACAATGAGTTTTACAATGCCGTCTCCATACCTGCGCATGTGTCCAGCCACACCTCGCATACATGACAGAATGCTTTGCCTAGACCAGGATGCAGCAGGTAAACAGGAAGACGGCCATATGCACACCATGCCGTCCTTCTTTCTACAGAAGGTAGGATTATGCACCCCGGGACTGTATGATGGAGTGGAATATACTCCAAATGGATTTCTACTCCAATTCTAGCTCTTTTTTGAGGATTTTCTGGATCTCAAGACCGCTGATGACTTCTGGGTGCGGTGTATGATACGCTGGCTCACTGGACCTGCACGCTTGTTCGCCGAGGGCCTTATCGGCATCAAGCACCCATGCCTACAGAACCCCAAAGACTTCGGGGAAGCTCTCAGGGTGCTCTATGGGGCCAAAAAGGAGGCAACTGCTCCAGAGCCCCCTCCAGTGGCAGAAAAAGAGGCAACTGCTCCAGAGCCCCCTCCAGTGGCAGAAAAGGAGGCAACTGCTCTAGAGCCACCTCCAGAGGCCAAAAGGGAGGCTACCGCTCCGAAATCCATGCCAGAATCCAAGTCCAGATCCATGCCGAGGTCCATGTCAAAGTTCGAGTCCATGCCAGAGTCCATGTTGAGGTCCATGGTTAAGTCCATGCCTAATTCCCTGTCCAAGCCTGAATCCGAGTCCAAGTTTATGCCACAGTCTATGTTCGACTCCGTGCAAGAGTCCAAGTCCAAGTCCGCGCCAGAATCCAAGTCCACGTCAGAGTCCAAGTCTGAGCTCACACAAGAGCCAGAGCCTGTTCCAGTCCAAGTCAGAGAGCCTGTTCCAGTCCAAGTCAGAGAGCCTGTGAGAGTCCAAGTCACAGAGCCTGTTCCAGTGAGAGTCCAAGTCACAGAGCCTGTTCCTCTCTGTCATAGAGCCTGTTCCAGCCCAAGCCACATGAACTGTCCCAGCTACAGAGCCTGCCACAGCATGGAACCCACTCCAGTTCCAGCCACAGTCATGGAGCCCGCTCCAGTTCCAGTCACAGTCAAAGCTCATGTCATGGAACCCACTCCTGTTCCAGTTCCTGTTCCAGTAATAGTCACAGCTCAAGCCACAGAACCTGATTCTGTTCCAATAGTAGTGACACTCACAGAGCCTGCTCCTGTCGCACTCACTGAGCCAGCTCCCACTCCTGTCACAGTTCAAGTCTCAGAGCCCATTCCTGTCACAGTTCAAGTCACAGAGCCCGTTCCAGTCGCACTCACAGCTCAAGTCACAGAGCCTGCTCCTGTTCCACTCACAGCCACAGAACACATCCTGGTTCAAGTGTCCCCAGTTAAGCCTGCCTCAATGCCTGAGTTCCTGCCTGAGCCCTCATCAAGGCAAAGGTTCCGCATGGTGGTTCCTGGTGCTACGCCTGAGCCTATGGGCCCAGGTCCCCCGTGGGGGACAACCTTGTTGGGTGCTCTGGGAGTAGTGCCTTTGGGTGGGGTTTCCGTCATGACCTGGTATAATGTACCTCTCCAATCTAATAGAAAATTAAAGTAATTCTAAATATGTAGTACTGTAGCAAAAGTAACTAGGAATAGGCCTGTCACAGAAACATTCATACCATCAATATACATCAGCAATGACTTTTTGAATTGCAATGCATTTTTCAGTTAAAAAATTGATTATCAGGCAAGGCAATGTGATATTTCTGTAGACAACAATTTAATTATATCAGATCAGCCATAAGAATGTTTTCCCCCTTCAAGAGCCTGAACTAATTTCACCATTTTTTTTCATCAAAATCAAGCTGTATATCAGATCCCTTACCTGCATGTTTCCTCTAACAGATAATCCCATTAGCAATCTCTTCTCTTAGCATTGGCACCAGTTAGCTGTCCACCTATAGGCCAATATACAACCTCCCGTTTATTTTCAAGATCCTAGAAAAGGCGGTAGTACAGCAATTATGCCTGTAACTACATAGGAATAGCATTCATGAAATGTATCAGTCAGGATTTAAACCTTACCATAGGATACAGACAATGCTGGTTAAAGTGGTATATGACATACAACTGGCCTCTGATCAGATTTGGGTCTCCTTGCTTGTGTTGTTTGACATTAGTGCAGCATTTGACAAAAATAATCATATTATTCTCCTTGTTAGATTAGAAAAGTTTGTTGCAATTCAAGGAATGGCCCTCTCCTGGTTCAGGTCTTATTTGACTGATCGTTATCAGTTTGTTGATTTAAATAGTGACTCCACTACGCATAGTAACCTACAGCTTGGTGTACCGTTAGGATTTGTTTTAGGCCCACTCTGCATGGCCTTTATGTTTCACCATGTGCAAAAGTAAAAGACCTTGGTGTCATTATTGACTCCAGTCTCTCATTTGAAGCTCATGTAGATAATATTACTGGGACAGCCTTCTTTCATCTCGGAAATATTTCTAAGATAAGAAATATGAGGTCACTGCACAATTCAGAAAAACTAGTTCATGCTTTTGTCATCTCTAGATTAGATTATTGTAATGCTTAATGTCTGGATGTTCCAGTAGGTGCATAAACAAGCTTCTGTTAGTCCAGAATGCAGCAACGAGAGCTCTTACTAGAACAAGGAGATATGAGCATGGACCTATCTATGGATCACCCCTATCTTCTCTACACTACATTGCTCCCAATCAAATTTCACATTTATTATTAAATACTACTATTGACCTATAAAGCACTGAATGTTGTTGTGCCACAGCATCAGAGTAAACTTCTGGCCTTTTATGGTCCCCCATGCCTGCTTAGATCAAAAGGTGCAGGCTATTTGTTGATACCTCGAATAGTAAAGGCTACTGGAGGGTGGCAGATCTTTCTCTTATAAACCCTGTCAGTTATGGAACTACCTTCCTATTAGTGTTCGGGACTCAGTCACAGTCTCAGTGTTTAATTCTAGGCTCAAAACCAGTGATATCAGTGATCCTGATCCCCTCTGCTTTCTGAACCTGCCTGATCCTTCCTGATGTCCTATTTCTAGTTGGAGTTATCATCATTCGAAAACCACTTGCTCCTGTTGAGGATGGCCCCATATGAACTGCCTCAACATGCACCTAGAACTGTGAAAATGGGGTTGGACTGCTATTGACATGAACGGTTCTGCTACAATGGCATAGGATTTAAATGACCATAAATAGCCTTGCACTCAAATCTCTGTAAGGGAATAAGTTGAAACAGACCTTTTATGTTAAAAATATGGTGTTGTATAGTGAATTATGTGCCACACAATTCTACTTTTCTGACCATATAACACAGTTTAGAAGTGAGTTATTTGTAATCACACCATATGGTGTCACCCGGATGAGGATGGGTTCCCTTTTGAGTCTGGGTCTTCTTGTTGTCTCAAGGAGTTTTCCTTGCCACTATCACCACAGGCTTGCTTGTCATACAGTGCATCCGGAAAGTTTTCACAGTGCATCACTTTTTCCACATTTTGTTATGTTACAGCCTTATTCAAAAATGGATAAAATTAATTTTTTTCCTCAGAATTCTACACACAACACCTCAATGACAACGTGAAAACAATTTACTAGAGGTTCTTGGCAAATTATTAATTATATATATATATATATATATATATATATATAACCAAATGTATTCACTCACCCATCAAAATAATTAAATTCAGGTGTTCCAATCACTTCCATGGCCACAGGGGTATAGCTTCAAGCACCTAGGCATGCAGACCGCTTCTACAAACATTTGTGAAAGTATTGGTCGCTTTCAGGAGCTCAGTGAATTCCGGCATGGTACCGTGATAAGATGAAACCTGTGCAACAAGTCCAGTCGTGAAATTTCCTCGCTACTAAATATTCCACAGTCAACTGTCTGTGGTATTATAACAAAGTGGAAGCGACTGGGAACGACAGCAACTCAGCCACGAAGTGGTAGGCCATGTAAAATGACAGAGCGTGGTCAGCGGATGCTGAGGCGCATAGTGCGCAGAGGTCGCCGACTT
>JAQQZX010000017.1:9464407-9478960 GCA_030068355.1 Notoglanidium maculatum
ACTACATAATTTAGTATGTGTGTTGCTTCATAGTTTGAGGTATTCAGTATTGTTTTACAATGTAGAAAACAAAAAAAAGAAGAAGAAAAACCTATGAAAGAGAAGGTGTGTCCAAACTTTTGACTGGTAGTGTGTGTGGGTATCTTCCCCATCTTCGACTCAGTGTGACACGCCAACAGTAGTTTCATGCGGAACGCAGTCTGTACATGGTGTTAAATAGCCAGCTAGTTAATGATGATGACGACAAATTCTGATTTCAGTGGCTAATTAAATCTAATTTTAACGTTCAGTTGAATTTGGACATCAAATATGACTGTTAGCTAGCTAACGTAACGCAGACATGCCATACACTTACTTTATAGTTTTCCCAGAGTTGCTTTTTTTTAATTGAAAAAAGGCATTGGTTCTTTCTTCATGCCATTTTAGCATGGTATAAAAACCCTACATAATAAAACAGGCAGATTAAATATATAAATATTTAAATATATAAATCTGGCTAACAGAATTGGCCAATTATATGTAATTTATATTAAAAAAAACAATTATATTTAAATTTAAAGACACAACCCAAACAAAAGTGTATAGCATAAATCTTACTGTCTTCCTTTTATACAAATTGTTTTGTACTTTTTGCTTTTATGATTATTTTATCTTTGTAAAGCAAACTGAATGATAACTTTTATAAATAAACGTATATAAAACGAACCCGTCATGCACCGTCACCTCAGTGCATGATGGCTAACAAATTTATCAAAATCACTTATTATTTATCAAATTGCTTATTATTCCTATATTATGGTCATTTGAGATCATGTAGCCTAGCAAGCTATGCATATCAGTATAGATGTTTTTTCCTCAATTTTGCATTGTGGAAAGAATTGGCTAATGTCGCCTGAGCTTTTTAGCTAGTCATGCAAACGAATTAAAGTAAGGAGAAATCTATTGTGATATTCGATACAGCGTTTAATATTTGATTTTTTTGGATATTGTGAACATTTTACTTGGTGTTTGCAAACTGGTGCACATCTCCAACAGAGTTGGCACAGCTCCATCTTTTAAAATAAGATTTGTTGGATTAAAATGTCAGGTCGCTGAAGTGTTTTGGCTGAGTTTGTAAATGAATAATGAGTCGGGGGTATCGTCTGGTTTGTCTTTGCATCCTGGAGCAGCACATGTACGCTTTCTCCCTGACGTCTCTGCTTGCTCTTTTGCTGAATAACTACATATAGATGACTTCCATATCTTCTTGATTTAGGTTTCTATGGGTGGCCCTACGTTGACGAGGGGGTGGTACGTGCATATGAACGACACACTTTTCTAATCGGCCTGTTCTGTCTGAATATTTTCTTTTTACGGCCATAACAGACTGCGAAGGTAACAGCCCACTGTAAAACTCAAGCATGACATTTTTTAAAAAGTCTTGCATTAGCAAATCTCCTTTTTAGGTGTTATAAGTCCTTCAAGAGTTCTACTATACAAGTCCTTATATAGTCCTTATATACAAGAGCGCATTAACCCAACAGTCTGAAAATGTCAAGACCATTAGGAAATTGATAATTAACTGTCATGCACAGTTACTTGAAATAATATATGTCACAATGGGGAGAGTTCAACTCGCATCACTGTTGGGTGCTTGAGCAGAAAACGCCACGCGCTAAGGTTGCACAAGTCAGTGTGGTCCTAGTGCCTGGATAAATTGGGGAAGGTTGCATCCGGCATAAAACCTGTGCCAAATTGAACATTTGGATGATATCCAATGATCTGCTGTGGCGGCCGGTAATGGGAGCAGCCGATGGGAGGATGGATTTGATTTCGACTGATTTGACTCGTTACTGCACCACCTTTCACAACCTACAACCTAATGCTTTGGATATTTTATTGAAACCGGACATATTTTCAAAATGATGTAGCAAACTTGAAAGAGTGGAGCGCGTCGATTCTGCACATGCATTTAAATGCAAATGGCTGTATTTTTCCATTCATTCAATTACCATTAAAAGGACCCCTGTTGCGGTAAGGGTACACAGGTTTTGGAAATCAGGTCGATGATTTCAGTCATTATAATAAGTATACTATGGTTGAAAACAATTATTTGTGAAAAGATTTAATGTAGAAAATTAATTAAATCGTGGGTTCAAGTTCAAGTCAATTTGATTTTGCAAAAATGAAAGTCAGAAGAAGAGAAAAACAGAACACGCACAAAAAACAACTGCAAAATCATTACATCGGGGCTAAATAGGGCAAAATCCTAACATGGCTAAGAACACAGACCACTGTAACATGGTAGTGAAAAATGACCAAGCACTCAGAAACTATCAAACAAATATAAATGCGCATACCATTAAGGATTGTAAGAATGTATTAATACGCTTGAGTATCACGATGTTGTTCAACGTTATTCTGTTAAAGATTGCTATTCTTAAACACACGATATTGAATTTTGATTAATAATTATATGCCGAGATTCATTGCAGGCAGTGGTTAATTTTGTCCTGTTTAAACCCTTGACCCCTAGATGGCAGTGTTGTAATACAAGAAAATGCACAACTGGATGCTGTACGTTGTTGCTGATGATGTTCCCTCTTTTTTCTTTTCTTTGTTTTTATAGTAGGATTTTACAACCTTTGCATGAACTCGTCCTGGCACTCGTAGTTTTATAACTTGAACAGTATGCCTGGGCGTTAGGCTAGTAGTTTTTAGCCCTGTCCATTCCCATGTTGATGTGTTTTAAGTTATAACCCCACAAATTTTCAGGAATAGTGGTTTTGCAAGTTCAGATGACACTGATTTCTTCCCCAGTAATTTTTTTCCTTATGATAAATGCAATTTATAGAAGTTATTTGATCATAAATAGAAGGATGTGGTTATTGTGATGAACAGTTTTGTATATGGCAGCCAAGTCTCATGAATGCTGTTATAACTAGCAAACCAACGTGAATTGAGCAAAGTGATGGCACAAACTCGGACGTCTAACACTAGATATATTCCCTAGTGTATACAGTCTATGGGATTTACTGTATGACCTACAGGCTGTATAAAAAATGGACAGCATGCTCTTGTTCAATGCCATTCTATAGAAATGACACCAAGATAGCGGTCAAATGTGCAGTAGGGACTTTCTCCTTTTTGAGTTTATGCAGTATAGAAGCGAGGCCGTTTTGCAAGGCCGTCCTGTCCAGTAGAAATGACCAGATGAATGTGGTCACTTTCCCAAATTCTTTTTATTGCATATATCTAGAGAGCTTCGTTTCAGCTGTAGACAGTTCGTTAAAATGGATCATCTAGAAAAGACGTTTATCACATGAATTGGATATTCACTTACCGATGGACGTGGCTAAGCGGAATGAGCCGGCAGTGAGTTAAAAACTCCTTAATCGGGACACGTGGCTATTCCGAGTGCACTGTAAATGAAGCAACTACTCGTACAATTCATCCGAATGTTATTGGTAGTCTGACGAAACGCTTTTGTGCGTATTTCAATACCTAGAAGAAGCCTATATAGAAGGGCTAGTCGCTGGCGTGATTACACTAACCATTTCCTATGAAATCTCTTGATGTTTCAGATGTTTTAATAATAATGTCTAACAGTTTATATTTGTGCATTTGTCCAGAAAAAGTTCATGTATGTAGGTATATGACAGCAATTTGTGTGGCGAATTTAACCGCTTTCTTCCGGGATGGCTGTCAGTCGCGCTTTCTTACTTTGTCGTAGATTTGTTAAAATCTAATTTCTGGAGGAACGTATATCAGTAGGGAGAACTAACTGCTCAAATTAGACACTATAGATGTAGATTGTATATCTAAGAAACGAGACACGGAAAATATTTGTCATAGAAACACATAGGTGTTGCAAAAATTGTGCCAGTCGGGGCAATAGACCTGTGGTGGCTTCATTTATTTATTTTATTTTTTTAAGAGATGATTCATCTTTTGATTTTATTACTCTGTTTTTTTGGGTAAGAGTCTGGCACATCTTGACTTGTTAATATATTCATGCTCTTTCTGTATCTGTTAAACTGTGAGGGTGTTTCCCGTGCACAGCCCACTTCAGGTCACCCCGCAGATTTTTAGTTAGATTCAGGTCTGGGCTTTGGCTAGGCCATTCAAAATCCTTGATCTTTTGGTTAACGTGATTCCTTAGTTGACTTGGACGTGTGAAAACGTGTGGTCATCGTTGTCTTGAGATATGAAATTCCTTTTTATCTTCGGATTAGTAGTAGACACCGGAATGTTTTGAACTGAAAATGACTGGTATTTGGAGATCATCATGATTCCTTCACCTTGATAAAAGCCTCAGTTCTGTCTGAAGAAAGTGTCCTTTTAGTGATTTTTCCATTTTTTGCACCAACCGAGTCCTGAGTTGGACTTGAGGAATTATTATACCTTGGAATTGCTATTACCAGAGCATAAAACATTTTCACATGGTTAGGGGTGTTTTAGTTGGGCTTGGATGTCTTTGGTGAGAAAGAGCTTCCATCGCTTCTCTATAGCCCAGACCATAAGAATATTAGAGATTGGTGTCACATGCAGAGAGTAGTGTTTGTCAGATATTCTTGCAGCTCCTTCCTGTTTCTGTAGGTCTCTGGGAAACCTAGTAAGTTTTGTCTTATCCTTGTGTCCGGTTTGGAGGACGGTTCTTGATAATGTCACTGTGGTGCTTCATTTTTTCCACTTACTGATGGCCTTCACGGTGTTCCACGGTACATCTAATGTTTCCACAGATCGATATCTTTTAGCAAATGAGATACCGTGCATGATTTATAAGAAGACGATGGCTTCAGCAGTCAGATGAAACCAAGATGATGTCAGGAAAATCCTATAGAAACAGTTAAAAAATGAATTGAAGTCCGCTGTATGATCATTTTGAACATGAGCTGGAGTGCGATTGGTTCGTTCATGTTTCTGATTGTTTACATGTAATTTCACATTGAGGGTAGAAAAGGTTTCGACATAATTTATCTTGGTTTAATTTTTCATCACAAAAATTTTAACAGGGGTGTGTAGACTTATATGTACAGCGTATGCGCTTGTTGAAATCTGAAACACTGACAACATAGTTTGCTGTTTGAGGAGGAAAATATACTTCACAGTTTAGTTGAGTAAATTGTTGCGAATAAAAACTGAAAAAGGGTCCGTTTGTCATAAACGTGTACATCTGACTTTTGAAACCTGTGTCAGTTCCATATCGCTGATGTGATACCAGAGACAGGTGGAAATGGGCAATAAGCGCATTCCTCAGTTCAGTGAAGTGCTGCCTGTTTATCCTTTTTTTTTTCTCCAATTTAATCTAAATCTTTTGTGAATAGCTCAGGCTGTAGGAGGCCGAGTTAATCAATTTAACAATTCAGTTTTCTCCTTCATGTCAGTGCAAATTTTGAATGGCATATATGGATGCTTTAATTTAAGAAGTCTAAATATGTGCATATGAACATGTACAGCTTTTGGATTGGAACATTTAGGAAATTGTGCTAAAACATTAATTTGAATGAACCAAATAAATCCTGAAGTTCACCCAGCACTAGTAAATGTTGACTGCTGTTTACAAGTATATTTTCAGTCGCTACCCTACTTTTGAATTTTTATTTATTACTTTGATTATATCCATTCTTAATCATCACAGTGACCATGAATGCCGTCCTGTTTTTCTTTGTGATGAGTGTTTTCGCACTGTTTGCAATAAAGCCTCATTCCCAGACAGCATTACAGTTTTGTTATCGCAGAAGCTTGTAACTGTAGTTGAACGTAACTAGAACTTGACTTACTCTGCACAGGTTACTTCTGACAAGTAAGAATGGTAACGTTGTGAACATGTTTGTGCATTTCCTCCGCAGTGAGGGGGGCAAAGCCTGGTAAGAATGTTCAGCTGCAGGAGAATGAGATTCGTGGTCTCTGTCTGAAATCTCGTGAGATCTTCCTCAGCCAGCCTATCCTGCTGGAGTTGGAGGCCCCTCTAAAGATATGTGGTGAGTAAAACCCACACAGGTGTCAAACCTGAGCCACAGTACTGCTGTACGATCGCTAAAGCCAGACAATCTGGTCCTGTTTAGCAGTTCGCCAAGTGGGCCTGCTCTTCTCTTTCCAGGTGACATCCATGGACAGTATTATGATCTTCTCAGGCTCTTCGAATATGGCGGCTATCCTCCTGAAAGTAACTACCTGTTCCTTGGAGACTACGTGGATAGAGGCAAACAGTCACTTGAGACCATCTGCCTTCTGCTGGCCTACAAAATCAAATACCCAGAGAACTTCTTCCTGCTCAGGGGTAACCATGAATGCGCCTCAATCAATCGCATCTATGGTTTCTATGACGAGTGTGAGTATACTCAGTATAATACTAAATTGTTTATCAGTATGCTAATTGATGGACAGGACTGTGTAATTTGCTGTTAGGTTTGGCGTTGAAACATTGAGTTTAAGAACGTTTGGTAAAGCATTTCTCTCCGGATAGAAGTGGTCTCCACCAATTTCTCCATACTCTGGGTTGGAGACTTGCATTTGCGTATTTATGCAATGTGGATTTAATAATGAGGGTATAAGGTACATGTGGTGTTGTTTTTTTGCTATTGTCTAATAAGCCTTTTTGTGCTACTTCAAGAATAATAATAAATATATACAAAGACTGGGTGACTTTGTCTTTGAAAAAATTTGGACTGTGTGATGTATATGATTTCGTGTGATCTGTCATTTCATCTTACACTTTTAAGGTGTAATGCAAATACAAAATTAAAATAATGTAACCGATTACTTTCTGTTACTTTTGGATTATCGCAATACCAGATATGTGGATGATGACAGCATTTTCACAGCTAAAAGGCAGAACTTGCACTGTACTATAATTTAGCTCCTCTTTTACATTTGTCATTTGGCAACACCCTTATCCAGAGCGGCTTACATATATCTCATTTATACAACTGAGCAGTTGAGGTTAAGGGCCTTGCTCAAGGGCCCATCAGCGATAGCTTGGCAGTGCTGGGATTTGAACTCATGACCATCCGATCACTAGTCCAATGTCTTAAGAACTGAGCTACCGCTGCCCTGCTTTTCTGCTTTAAAGACAAAATAATGGTGAAATTCCCACCCACTGACCACATTTTTATACTAGAGATAATGAATTAGTGACTATAAGATTACCTATGATTTCAATTGAGACTAGAAGTGAAGTGTTACTATGAGGTGTTCTGTGCACATGTACATGGTAGTATATCGTTCTGTTTTATAATTTAAAAATAATTATGGATACACACTGCTGGCCCAAAAAAATGAGGCAAACACAATTTATTGCATGTTTTATGATTACTTTTCTTGTTTGAAAAATACAGATGAAATAAGTAAAATTGTTTCACAATATTGTACACATTGTCTGTAGCCAGTGTACAAACGTGCATGGCTTTTCCTTGTTTTTCTTTAGAAAACTCAGCCATTTGGGCAAGCTGTCACTGTGCTGCGTGAGCTGTTCCATTCATGTCTGATTGCTTCCCACAACTAGTCAGTGGTCTTAAATTATCTGCCATTAAGTATGGCCTTGATGTGTGCCAATGTGTATCTTAACTGGACACTAATTAAATTGAGGTTGATGACCATACGTCTAGACAGTGCCTGGTCTCATCAGTGCCTTAAGTGTTTGTATTAAGCCCAGTGTTCACTATTGTTATGCTCTGCCTGAAGGGTGAGGCTGTTTGTTTTGCCTTAATATGTCTTCAAAAAAGTCTCAAAGAAAATTTTGTAATCTGAGGATATCCAGGTTCTACTGTCTACGATTCAGCGAATTGGTCACACATTTCAAGTGACGGGATCTGTGGCACGGAAGGCAGGTTCTGGAAGTCCTAAAGTGACAACAAGTTGAGATGACAGAAGGCAGAAAATGACTGTTCTGAAGAATCATAAGTCTCTCTCAAAATTTTTTTTTTCCCCTTTCAAGATAAACCTGACCATTCGATTAGATTTAAAACCACACCGAACATTCAATTAACGTTCACACCACACCTGAGTAATCGATCAGCAATGGCCTTTACATAAGGAACTCTGGTTAACAGGGCCAGTGGCATTTGAACACTTGGACTACTGACACTTTTTGTCAGAAGCAATTTTATCATGACAAAACAAAAAGGAAATTAGTCTGGACTGCATAAAGAGGACTGTAGATGCTCAGGGTGAAGGCTACACTGCCATTTCCAAAGTTTTCACAGTGTCTAGAACAGCTGAACATCATTGTAAAGCACCAGGAGACAAAATCTGATGCAAACAATCCTGGGCGTGGCCGAAAGCGCAAGATTTCAAAAACTTTGGAGAGAAAAATAATCAGAGATGTCAACAAGGATCCTCGGGTCTCTGCCAAGGTGATTGTTGCTGAATTGGCCTCTTTTGGAGTTGATGTGTCAAGGACAAGACAGTTGTGAGAGCTTTTCATCATGGAGGACGTCGAGGTCACCATCCAAGAAAAATGCCATTGCTGAAATAACGGCACATCAATGCCCATGAACATTTGAAACATGGTAAAGAGTTTTGGGAGTCTGTTCTTTGGTCTATTGAGACTAAACATGAGCTGTTTAGGCACAGGGATGTTGCTTGTGTTTGTGGAAGGAAGGGAGAGGCCTTAAACCCTAAAAACACAGTTCCCATTCTTAAACATGGTGGTAGGAGCATCATGTTGTGGGGCTGTTGTGCTGCCTCAGGCACGGAGAACCTCGTTCGTGTTCATGGGGTCATGAAAGAAGAGCAGTATGTTGACATTTTGAAGAATAATTTAAAGAAATCTGCTGCAAGTCTCGCTTTCGGTCGTCGCTGGGTCTTTCAGCGAGATAATGACCCGAAGCATACCTCCAAGTTGGTCACAGACTTTTTGTAGGACATCAAAATCAAGGTCCTGGAGTGGCCCTCACAGAGCCCAGATCTCAATCCAATTGTGAATCTGTGGCGAGTGCTCAAGGTCAATGTCCATGCTAGAAAACCACGCAATCTGGATGAGCTGGAACGATTTGCCATGGAAGAGTGGGCTCGTATACCTCAAGAGACATGTGCCAACCTAGTTAAGAACTACAGGGAGAGGTTGTTGTCAGTTGTAAGACAGGGGGGCCACACAGTTGACCATTAAATTAAATAATTTTGGCCTGGTCATTTTTCAGTTTTCTTCTTAAAATTCAGCAATTCGATATAATATCTTAATCAAACTTTATGGAGATTTTGTCTTTGTTCTTTTGGAAGCAATACAAGTATTAACTGTTTTTGTTATGGTCATTTTCATGGAAATATTAAGGGTTTTGTGTGATTTCTTTAGTGGAGCTAATAATTCTGACCTTAACTGTATGTATGTGTATGTGTATATGTACATGTGTGCGTGTGTATATAATATATATAATATTATATATATATTATATATATAGAAGTGTTCAGGCCCAGCAGGCTTAGCTTCCCAATCAGGTGCTGAGGAATGTTTGTGTTGAAAGCTGAACTGAAGTCTATAAACAGCATTCGTACATAAGTGTCCATGTTGTCCAAGTGGGTGAGGGCCAGATGTAGGGTGGCAACGTCTGTAGGCTGGTTGGGGTGATGGGTGAACTGCAGGGGGTCCAGTGAGGGAGGCAGCAGGGTCTTAATGAGCCTCTCGAAGTACTTAATCATGATGGGTGTGAGTGGAACAGGACATTAGTCATTGAGGCAGGGCACTGAGGACTTCTTTGGCATGGGAACGATGGTGCTGGCTTTGAAGCACTTTGGAACGACAGCAGTACTCAGGCAGATGTCGAAGATGTCAGTAAGAACATTTGCCAGTTGGTCTGCACATTCTCTGAGCACTCTTCCAGGGATGTTGTCTGTTCCAGCAGCCTTCCATGGGTTAACTCTGCTAAGAGTTTTCCTCACATCAGCTGTGGTCAGATGCAGCACCTGGTCATTGTGAGAAGGGGTGGTCTTCCTTGCTGCTATGTTGTTCTGTGCATCAAACCGTGCAAAGAAGTTGTTAACCGCATCTGGTAGAGAGGTATCACCGTCACAAGCAAGTGTTGTCCTGTAGTCAGTGATGGCCTGGATGCCCCGCCACATGCACTGCATGTGGATTCTCTGGCCATGTGCAAAGCGTTTTGCTTGCTCTGATGGCCTGGGGCAGTTTGGCCCTCGCTGTTCTTAGGGCTGCCCTTAGTTCACGTGCTCTGAAGCCAGAGTCACAGGTCCTCAGCAGCTCACGCACCTCTGCAGTCATCCACAGCTTTTGGTTGGAGCGTGTAATGATGGTCTCAGAGACAGGCATGTCATCTACGCACTTGCTGATGTGGCCGGTCACTGATGACATGTTCTCCAAATTGGTGATGTCGCCTTTTGTTGCAGCCTCCCTGAACATATGCCAGTCAGTGTGCTCAGCACAGTTCTGAGGAACAGAGATAGCTGCTGCTGGCCAGGTTCTCACCTGCTTCAGAACGGGTTTGGTGCATCTGACGAGTGGCCTGTATGCTGGAATCAGCATAACAGAGCTGTGGTCTGAGTAGCCAAGGTGGGGGCAGGGGTCCAAGTGGTATTTGCCAGGCGTGTTCTCCGGTGTGCATTCTGCAGATCGCTAATAGCCCTGTACAGCTCACAGGGCACCTCTTTTGAATTAGCGCTGGGGGGATGTACACTCTGACAATGAGCACAGCGTTGAATTCCTGAGGTAAATAAAATGGTCTGCATATGACCGTCACAAACTCCACAAGTGATGAGCAGTAACTAGAAACTAGCACAGAGTTCTTGCAACAGTCCGTGTTGATGTAAACACACAAGCTACCACTGCAAGTCTTACCGCACAGTTCCTTTCTGTCAGCACGAAACACAGTGAGCCCGTCTAGCTGAATGGCGGAGTCCGGAACTCTGTCACTAAGCCATGTC
Organism: Notoglanidium maculatum; assembly: GCA_030068355.1. Lineage (NCBI taxonomy): Eukaryota > Metazoa > Chordata > Actinopteri > Siluriformes > Auchenoglanididae > Notoglanidium > Notoglanidium maculatum. The sequence continues at coordinate 9,475,262 of JAQQZX010000017.1, forward strand.
TCTGTGATAACAAAGATGCAGCAATGGATGGAAGGGCCGACCGGCTAGAATTATCTCTTAGCTTAGCATGGACCCCAAACCCACGGACTTCCGCTTCCTTGCACACCACTTACGGCAGACCCTCCCTTGGCCTCTGGCATCAGGGGATGCCAAGGACTGGAGGCCTGGTTTCTGTAGCAAGCCGAGGATGCGTACTGTCTCCAACAGGTCATCTTGCAGGTCATTTTTTGGATGTTCTTTAATGTCCAGCAATGTTTGGTGTAGGTAGACATGAGCACTGTTTATTTCGGTGTCCATATGCTGTAGTAGTTGCGCCAAAAAACAAAATGGCAACATTTTGGATCCAGAGTGGCTGCTGCGTGCTACTGCCACACCGCCATCTTGGATCAGACCAAGGAATACATAGGCTGGTGCACACCAGTTCATCAAACCGGTGTTAGAAGATAGCCAGTGTTCTAAAGATAAATTTGTTAATATATTCTAAATATCTATATTCTGAATATAACCTATTATAAATTAGTATATATAATATATTTTAGCATATATAATTAGTATTTTTTTTATACATTTCAATGTTGTCTTTTATTAAGAAATTGAACAATGGACGATTCCTTTTTTTATTAAACAATTTCAAAATTGAATAAACATTCTCGCATGGACGGAAGAGGCTGGGGTACACGCAAATTTCAAAACGAGATGTAAATGGTGGGTATAGATCCTTCTGTTTTATGCAATACTGCAAAGGGTCCTCTGCTCTAGAAATGTTGGCATCTTTTAAATATCACTGAACCTCAACCATCAGCATTGACCAGCAGTTTACCTAGTACTCGACACCTTAGATGAATCAACAGTGTATCTGCTATTCCGTGAGGCCTCGTTTGTCATCTATCACATGGTTTTTGACAAATTGATACATGCCTCGAAGTGGGGTTTTATTTGACATGCCCTCTAATACTCAACACAGGCTTTGAAGCCTCTGATTCATCTGGCTGTCACCACAAGCATGTAAGTAGCCTAAAATAAAGACAGCTATAAGTTAATATTTGAATACAGTGGAGTTGTTGAGGTTAGCATGCTGCTAATCAGTATTGACTGCTCATGCAAGTAGACTGGATTTGTCACAAAATACTTGGCAGTTAAAATATATGCAGTAGAACACCTTACATATGTTATTAGTTAATAATTAACTTAGACAAGCAGTGTCTTTTCGTCGTCGTCGTTGTCCCCCCCCCCCCACACACACACACACAAAGAGCATGTGACACACAGAGACAATGTGACTGAACGTTTCATGGATTTATTGTTTTTGTAATATTATTTATCTCAATCTGCTCAGTCTAGTGAGTGTTTTTTAAGCTTTTTGTTTTTATTTTGACATTTCTTATATCAACATGATCGTCACTGACATCCAAAAATGGTGGATAGTCATCATTGGTGCACATTATTACTGTCTCATACAGTGAGAACTGACACGGGTGTTTCCAAAACTTTAGCCATAAGGCCCAGAGACACTAACTCTTCAGTGGATGGCAATGCACTCTTCTTTTTCGAAATAAAAATATGGTGTTCGTGTATCCACAAATGTGACATTTCATGAATGAGTGTTTTAATACAACAGATGTTTCTTTAAAAATTGAGCTGGCTGCAGCCATTACAGTGAATTACGAACAGGCCGTCGTTGGCCTCTATAGGGTATACAGGGTTAAGAATAGATTCAGTGTGTCAATTGTTTTCTTTATTTAAGTGAAACTACTTTCTTTTTTTTACTTAAAACTGCAAACAAGACACTACTAGAACAAAACTGACCAGTTTCACAAAATCAAAAACAAAAAAGATTGAAAGTAATTAATGTATTAAATTTAGTGTCACTTTTGGATTTTTTAAGTTTTTAACAAACATTTTTACTTGATATTCCTAAGTGAATATCAGCATTCAGGTTTACATGCACATGAATGGTTAGTGTTTGAACAGTATTTTGAGCAGTCTCTCCAGAGCTGCATCTCTCCATAGATTTGCAGTGGATCAGGGATACGTCTTCATGTGGCCACATCACTTGAAACTAGGTAATATATGAAAGTAGTTAACGTCATTGTTTAACAGCATCAGGATTTCCTATATCCACATATCCTGGATATATCCTATATTCAGATTTTCACAATTAACAAAGACTGCATGGAGGCATCGGTAGTGCCTGATATGCTTATTTCTGGAGAAAGCCTGATCTTTGTGGGATCTATTATTAAACTTGTGTTATGAAGCTGCACTCAGCTGTGTGTGAACAATAAAGTGGAGTATTTTCAGTGTGTGATGTCTAAGAGTTCCCATATCATAACTTTATCAACCTAATTAAAAATACAACGGAATGGCTCCAGAAATGTTTGTGTTTTTAATATGTAACTGATGAGATCCACATTTGTGTTTCCAGGCCGAAGGCGCTACAACATTAAGCTGTGGAAGACATTTACTGACTGCTTTAACTGCTTACCCATTGCTGCCATTGTGGATGAGAAGATCTTCTGTTGTCATGGAGGTAGGTGTAGCTGCCTGAGAAGGACATGATGTGTAAAGACAGGCACAGAACAATCAGTACAGCACACAAAATCATGCAGATACAGGTGAAGAGCTTCAATAAATTTTCACATTGAATATCAGCATGGTTTCTGCAATATCTCCTTAATTTTTTTTTTTTTTTTTGCATTGCTCTGCTGCCACATGATTGTCTTGATTGAATAACTGCATGGATATGCCAGTGTTCCTAATAAAGTGGACAGGGACTGTATATTGTGTGTTAATACATCTTGTGTGTCAATTCATTAAGTCTCCATACTGCTTTCGGTCACATTGAATGCGATCTCAAAAAGAGCAGATTCAGTGTTGCCAGGCAGCGAGAGTGAGATGAATGCACACCCCGGAAATACGTTCTCTCTCACACAACAAAATGAATTGATTTAGTTAGTGTTTGAGTTTATAAGAAAGCAAGTGGATATTTTCTTAGTCTTTATTTTGAAAATGTCTGGTTGAACATGTAATTACTTAAAAGCTATGTACTGTGTACTCCAAAAATATTTGAACGGTAAGGCTAACTCTTTTGCCTTTGTTATACACTGAAGATGTTTGGGTTTTGAGGTCAAAAGGTTAATATGAGATGATGGGTCAGAATTTTAGCTTTTATTTTTTTATATTTACATCATGATGTGTTAAATAACTTGGAACATGGTACTTTTTATGGCAGACAACTTATTTACTTTTATATTACCTGTTCTTCAGGTGAGCAAAAAGAACAAATCTTAACGTAAATAAGGTCTTAAAGTAAATTAATAATTGGTTGCATATCTCATACTTGCATACTTTGGCATCACCAAATTGCTGCATTCTTATTTTGTGATGTTTTTCACGGCTTGTACCAAGATTTAATTCAGTTGTTGTTTGTTTTGGGGGGAGTTCTCCCTTCAGTCTCCTCTTCAGGAGGTGAAATGCATGCACAGTTGGGATAATGTCTGATTGATGTGGCCATTTTAAACCCTTCTACTTTTTTCCCTAATGAAGTCTTTTGTTGTGTCGGCTGTGTGTTTTGGGTCATTATCTTGCTGCATGATGAAGTCCTTCTCAATAAGATTGGATGTACACTACCGGTCAAAAGTTTGGGGTCACCTTCTAATACAATTATTTCTTTATTTTTATTACTTTAAAAGAGACTGG
>JAQQZX010000017.1:9496113-9541501 GCA_030068355.1 Notoglanidium maculatum
GGGGTACACCCTGGGCAGGTCGCCAGTCCACCACAGGGCCAACACAGACAAACAACCACACACGCTCGCATTCACACATATATAGCTTATGTATATTATGTATAGTATAGAATGAATTCAATTCAAGAAAGGACCTCAGAAGTCATAAACTCAGATTAATGAATGATTCAGCGATGGTCTATTGGGATTGTGATGTAAGTAGCATTACTAGTGCAACATAATGAACTGACTGTCTGACTGATGTCCTTATGATGTTCCCTGAACGTCCTCAAAAGTCATAATAACATTTATAATTAATGTCATATGGACGTTATTTTGTAGGGTCCTGGGAACAGTACAGAGGAGGTTTTTTCGACATCCTCGCAACATCTTTGCAATGTCATCATGCTGACATGTAAACGTTCCTGAAATAGCATGATGATGTTGCAAGGACGTCGGAAAATGGCCTCTGTATCGTTCCCAGGTCCCTACAAAATGACATCCATATGACGTTAAATATCAAGGTCCTCACAACGTCTTTGCAACGTTGTAAAGATGTTGGAAGGATGTCAGAAAAATGTCCTCTGTACCGTTCCCAGGACCCTACAAAATAACATCCATATGACATTAATTATAAACATTACCATAGTGGTAACCATAGTGACAAGTACAGCTTAGCACTTGTCCATAGAAAAAACAAAAGGAATGAAAGAAAATATTTCACTGTGAATAAATAACCATTTTCATATATTTTAATGTATTTTTGGCAAATGTAAACTTCTGTGTGTGTGACATCCGGTTTGTTTTAATATAAAGTATTTCAAGGAATATCACACTGTTTCAGTACATCCCAGATACTAGGTTCCCCCAACTTAGGCCTCAACAATTTTTATTTTTTTCAGGGTGGAAAAAAGTCAATTAATGCATAATAATACATAGGATGTAATAAGTCTCAGTGTGTGTGTTTGTGTATGGCTCACTTTGGCACTTTTGTCCTTGGTGCTACTGCCTGTAGAACTGAGTGACCTATGCTCTTCCTGTTGTTCCTCTACCTCCGATTTCAGATGCTCAATGTGAACCAGATAAGCCTGTTCTTGCGCCTCCTGGGTGCTCAGCTTAAGCTCCAGAGCTCCCTTCTCCTTCTCCAACAGATAAAGCTGAGCCTTCAGCTCTGCCATCTCCTCCTGTGCATAGCAAGAAACAGGAAAGCACAGAAATAATGTGGAAATAAAGATTTCCATAACAACCAGTACCATTTGAGTTGCGCCGAATCTGATGAAACTCAAGAGTGCCATAGCAAACTGGTTAAGTATTGCAGCTGAGATTTTGAAGACAGCTTGTTTTCAACAGTGTAGAAATTTTCAGTCAATTTGCCCATTGTGCCTTTGCTATGTTCAGTATAATGGAGCAGAGTTTTCCAATGCTGTAGGCACTCTCATGTAGAAACAACATTGGAAGTGCCTCTCAGTGTCACACTTGTATTTGACAAGAAAATTGGTAAAATTTCATTTATATATTCTGTCATTAATCATTAAACCCCCCAAAAAATAGAAAATAAGGCAACAAAGACCAAAGGTAATACCAGAATCTGTCCTGTAGCAATGTGAAATATAAAATGCTTTTTTTTTAGCACCCTATAATGTCTTGGCAATAACACCTGCCCAAGTATGAGCTAAGTATACCTTCATAGCCATGAGCTCCTGCATGAGGACAGCGTTCTCCAAATCGAGCCGGTGGGAGTCTGCACGTGGTTTGAGGTCATAGCTCAGAGGGTCAATGTGTACACTCTCTAGCTCCAGCATGGTGAGCTTAACAGCTGCTTGATCATTCTTCAGCTGCTGGATGTAATCCTTTAGACGCTGCTCATCCTCTTTAGAGAAGTCTGTGTCACAGCTGCTGGCTGTGGAGCTGGTTGTACTGGGAAAAACAAAGAAGTCATCAGCATATTTACAAACACACAACACACACACACACATGGACACACAATCAGCAAGCGTGATCCTTTCCATACAGTATTGTGCAATGTAAAGGAAACCTGTGTTTATTAAAAAAAGTCAAATTTCAAAAAAGTTGTACCATTTTTTTAAAAAAATGAATGGCGGTAAAGAGTAGTAGTGTAATACATACTGCATGAGCACTACTGCAGATTTAAACTTAAGTATTTTTGTGCAATTTGCAGAGGTGTAAAGTAATAACCTACATGAGTACACAGTTACCTATAAACTGTACTTTTTGAGTATAATTAAAGTAATTAAAAGTAAACATAAAAGTACTTTTAATTTTACTTTTTTTTTTTTTAAATATAATTTTCAATTTCACTATATTTATTTTTGATCATCTTTACAGTACATTTAACCTTGGAAGACTGACTGTAAGCCAGTCTTAAACAATTAAAAGTCATCATGTGCAATTTTAAATAATTAAATTTCAAGAGCAAATAAGAAATAAAGCAGTTTCCTAATAAAAGACTATACTTCAGGCACCAAATGATTTAGTTATGAACCTGCCTTGCCCAATTTTTACATTTACATTTATGTCATTTAGCAGACGCCCTTATCCAGCGCGACTTACATTGACATTTATACAATTGAGCAGTGGAGGGTTAAGGGCCTTGCTCAAGGGCCCAGCAGAGATAGCTTGGCAGTGCTGGGATTTGAACTCACAACCTTCCGATCACTAGTTCAACATCTTAACCACTGAGCTAGCCACTGCCCCTGGCAGAATTTTAAATTCTTCAAATGAAACAAGGGCCTGCAAATTATTATAAAACTAAGCTAGGTTAGTGGTTAACTAAGGTAAGTTAGTTGGCACACAGCTTAACTAGTTAGGTAACATTTGTTTGGTGGGTCGTCTGTGTAAAATGGGTGTAAGATAAGGGGTAGCTAGCTACAGTGAGTTGAATAAATGTTAAAACAGCACTTCATGGTGTTTAAATGAAAGCTACTAACTAGCTAACTATTAGTGCTATTAGCACAAAACTACTATTAGTTCAAAACTTTTTTACAATCTAGTGGATGATTTTGTGAGGAGGAAGACAAGAAAAGTACCAATATGCAGGTCTTTAATCACCCTGAAGGGGTTCAATTCACAGTAATTCACAGACTCACTCGTTGTACATTATCCTGCTTATTATATGGCAACTTGATAAATATAATCATATTGATTTAAAAATGATTTTATTGCTTCTGATAATGACGTGGTCCATAGAAATGGTCTGTTATGAAATTAAATCAACGAAATATTTTCCTGTTTCTTACAAGTTTGTCACCACCTTCAGTATTGACACTTCACCACATGTATTTTTATTAACATGTAATTTTTATAAATATCATTGTTATGGAGATGAAATACAAATTTGGTTCATCTATATGACCTAAACTAAATCATTAAAACACTGACTGATCAAATTTTTAAAAAGTGTTACGATTCATTTGAAAATGTGTACATAATTAGGAAAACAAAGACACTCAAAATATTTCTGATAAGTGCTGATCCAGCAAACCTAATTTATTTAAAACAATTTACAACTGGAAGGCTGTTCCAAAACATGGGTCCATAGCTATAACATTTAACAAGATTGTATTCATAGATTTTGCAAATAATCAAGATATTTATCTGGAAGATGAATGAATTTTTTTACAGCTCACTGTAACGCTTAGTAGTGCTGAATAATCATTGTTCTTTTTTATGTTTTAGCATGTCATTGTAATCAACTGACATTCTTTGTCAAAAGAAAAATTATTTGTCCATTGTTTGGGTGTAACGTACTAGCGCACATCACATGTATGCTGCTTAATATTTTAGCATTCCCAATACAAAACATTTTCAAGCATCCCTGTACACACACAGAGTAAATATAGTATATATATTTTTAAATAAAAAAACACACACCAGCTGTACCTGGTGTGGCTGTTACAGGACAGGCTCTCCCAGGGTTGCATAGTACAGCCGGTAAGAGTAAACATGCCCCCACAGCTGCCATCCAGCCGAACCAGCATATCTTTTGCTGCATTCTCTGCAGTCTTCCTGCGGTTGTGAGCTCGTTTCAGCATCTGAGGGATGCTCTCCTCATTGCCCTGTTCTCCTTGAAGGTGCAAAATAAGATGGCAGATTCTATGAATATACGTTTATAAATTACTGTGCAGCTCATTTCCTTTCATTTACTTAAACCTCAGGACACAAAAGAGATTCATATTTAAAGTACAATATTTATTTAAATTCACAGACAACCAACTATCCTTTAGAGAACATTATTTATTTTTATTATTTATTTATTTTAGTTTTATTTAGTAGACACTCCTACATTTTAAATTAAAAGTTTACATACACCTAGGCTTAACACATTTAAACTAAATTTTTACAACTCCACATTTCATACATTTCCTGTGTTAAGTCAATTATTCAATTATCTACATTATGTCAATAAGAGGTCATTTAAAAATAATAGCTAAGAAACAGATTTATTTTGGCTTTAATTTTCTATATCAGATTTTCTGTGGGTCAAATGTTTACATACACCGTGTTGTTTTTTGTGGCATTGCTTTTACATTTTTTTTTTAACTTGAATCAGACACTTGAATTAGCCTTCCACAAGTGTCTCACTATACTTTGCTGGAATTTCTGCCCATTCATCCTGACTCGGTTTTGTTACAACTTCGGAGTCATGCTGAGGATCAATGTCTTGCAGGAAAACCAAGTTGCAACCAAGTTTGAACTTTCTGGCTAAGTCTTGAGGTGGTGCTTCAGGATTTCTAACTAATCTTCAATCCTCATGATGCCATCTATATTCTGTAGTGTACCAGTCCCTTTTCCAGGACAACACCCCCATAACTGCCATGATGCTGCCACTTTTGCTTCACAGTTGGGATGGTGTTCTTCACATTAAAAGCCTAACCATTTTTCCTGCACATATACTGCTGATCATTATTGTCCACCAATTTTGCTCCATCTGACTAGTGAACACTCCTCCAAAAGGCTGATGATAACCTGCAAATCTGGCTTTTTTATTCTGGTGTTGGAGTAGGGGCTTCTTCCTTGCAATGTAAGACTCTGTTAATAGTAGATGTATAGATGTACATAGTCTGGGACATGATGCCTCCAACTCTTTCCTCGGTCCCTTGTCTGTTGAATTGGGGTTCACTTGAACCTTTCAGACCAAAATTTGTTCATTTTAATTGTGCCTCTTGTTTGAACAATGCTGTGTATATTTACATGCAATTATTTTTTACAGATGCTTATGGTACCTTACATCATTTAGAAATTGTTCCTAAAGAGGAACCAGACTTATGGACGTCCAAACAAGGTCTTGACTGAGTTGTTTGGATTTTCCAGTTGTGTCAAGGGCAAAAAGGCACTGGCTTTGAACTATCACCACATGTATGTTGCTAATTAACTCATAATTATGAGAACAGGACAATCAGAAGCTTTTAAAAGCCATTATATTGATTTCTGAAATCTGGAGAATCTGACCATCAATTTAATTTATGTAAACTCCTGACCCAATGGAATTCTGATATAGTGAATTAAAGCTGAAATAAATCTGTCTCTAATAGATTGATATGAAATGAGTGTAATTTTAAAAGACGGATCTTGAAAATCTTTAGCTTATGTGTATGTAGAGGTTTGGCCTCAACTGTACCATGATCAAGCAATGCAAGTCACTGCATATTAAACAATGTCTGATAACTGCTTTAAACCACTATAAGTCCTTTATTTGTGTGTACTACATATACTATATGTACTTACCCTCAGTGCTGGCTCTAGTCACTTTATACTGGCCCAGCACCAGACCCTGCTCCGCCTCTGCCAGAGCCAGCAGTAGCTCATAGGCCTCAATACACTGCTCACTGCAATAACACACAAACAACTGAAAAATACTAACAACTGACATGCAACTGAACTTCTATTTTTATACAATCAAAAATAATTTATATAGAATATAGCAAGCAGCAATGACAGGCCCTCGCACCTCCAGTGCTATAAACGTGACAAGATTTTGTTTTTTACTAATCATACAAAATTCCAAATTAATGGAATGGCGTTTACCTAATTAATACTTCCATACGACTGCTCCCACAACAAAAAATTATCATCAGGAGGTCATGATCCTACAGGAGCTTAGAGAGCAAAATTGGCCAATGCTTTCAGGGATGGAGGGGTGGGATACACTCTCTCCCCAGTCACTCACAGCGACACTAGCTAATCATGGGCATCTGTGAGCTCATGTGCTCTGAAGAGAATGGATAGTGCTGTCCTCAGAGTATGTTACATTGCCTCCTGATGACATAGGGGCAAGCAGTTCGAAAAGATGCCAGCTGGCTGGCGTCACGTGCCTTAGAGGAAGCACGTGATAGCCTCACTCTCTCTGGTCTAAACTGTAAACCAAGGTAGGCTCATATGCCGCTTGTAGAAACGCAAAACATGGAAGGTGCTCTCTAGAGGTTTGACTAATGTAGCAACATGGCAGCCTCCATTAGAAGTGGACCCCTGCACTATGTAGCTATAAATGGCTCAATCTAAGCTTACAAAAATACAATGGTTTGTAATTACAAGTGTTTGTACATGAATGCAAACATACTTATAAATACTACATTACATTTCTGCTTATAAATTCCCCCAAATACTAATACTGTAGTTTAATGTCTACATTTCAGCACACACACGTACAATTACTCAGGGAGTGAGTGAGCGAGCAAGAGAGATTCAGGATTTCTTTAACCTGCTTAATGCGCAAATTGAAATTGCGGACTAAAACTAGAGTAACGGAAACATGTATTTTGAAATTTTTTTTTACTTTCCCATGATGTGGATTTTCAGACAGTGCGATAAAACATTATTTTGCAAAACTTAAATGAACAAACATTTTTTGCATTTTAGTCACATGAGATGAGCATTAAACATTAAAAAAAACTCTTCTTCTCTTGAGTTGCCAACTGCCATACATGCCTTTTGTGTTCTTGTTTCTATCTTATTTGTAAGATTATTTCAGACCAAAGTCTTTGCGCTCACAGTTTGTGAGGCAGGTATATAAAGTTGCAGAGCGCATGTGTTCAGCAGAAAATCATGTATACTTTGGGGACTCACATGTGCACATACTTGTTTGCTAAAATATATTTGGGCCTTAAAGAGTAAGAATCCATTCAGCAAGCCATTCAGGCTCAATGTGCTCATTCAACACAAACGCACATCTCAACCAACAGTAATGTTATTATTTTCTGCTAGTGGCTGCAGATTATCCTCATGAGAATAATAGCAATTATACAGCAGTTTACTCACACAGTGGAAAATTTAAAATAGAAGATTTATGTAACAGACAGAATACGGGATTTTCAGAAGAAGTCAATGGAGGCAAAAACGGGGACAAAATGTTTGTGACCAAAAGATGAGACTATGAATGATCAGTGTGTGTTTCCTGTAATTATTCTTTATAACTTATAACTATCATGAACACTACAGTGAAGGCATGCTCTAGCTGTAACCATGCCAACCTCCCTCAGTCAGCTTGCAGATATTATCCTGTCCATCTGGAGGTGACTGTTATATTGTGTTTGGTAAGAGGTTGGTTATAACTGTGTTTATACCTGTAATGCAGAGCCAATCGCAGAGCTGTAGCATTGGACTCATATTTGCCCATCAGCATGCTCATCCTCTCTGCATTGCTCTTACATTCCTCCAGTGTGATGGTTAATAGATCATTCTGGGATTTCAGGTGCTCGATTCGACTGCAGAGACAAAAAATAATACATTTATTTTTGATAAATATGTGCTTTTCTACTTGTGAAAAAGTCTTGAGTGGACATCTCTCTCTCATTGCTCCCAGTATAGTAACAAGTAAGTGTAAACTAGGTTTTGAATTTGTGGGTTGCAGACAGGAGAATAAAAGATGAAACACTTAAAATATACCCAAACAGACGATACAGCCACATTGACTAATTTGCACTATAAATATATCTGCTAATATAATTACTTCTGTCAGGAATCTCATATATGCAATTGGTATGAATTATCATTATTTTTTATTCTTTTTCTGGCCCACCACCACCTCCACTCATTGGAAGACCATTGGGACTTTATTTTCCTTCAGTCGTATTTGTGGATGTGTTGTATTTAAGGGATAGTTAGTGTAAGTGGTGGGGAGGATATCATAGAGACAAAACAATAGACAAGAAGAGAAGGGACGAGACAAGACTGTAGACTTGACATAGACATGGTAATCATTAAGACAGTGGGTTGAAGGGGGGTTTGTGGAAGGGTCTGGGGGGGTGCAAATAATAGTAGTTGGGATTTCAATATATGCAGAACATCTAATTTGGTTTCTGTGAATGTAGTGTGCATGAGTGTATGATTTACTTGCATGTGTTTAGGAACATTATACTTGATACATGCTGGTAATGTGGTTTGTTTATAGAGACAATATTGTAAGCTACTGAGTAGTGATACACTGGTGCATCTAGATGATGAATGGTGTCCAAACAGAATTGAATTTAGTATTTTTATTTTTGATTGGAGCAGAAAGCTTTTCCATTGTTATGTAGTTAATTATTAGGTTTTTCCAACATGTGATAATGCTATTCTTTAATTTTCAGGTTGGTTTTCCTGGTGACTGTTAGTAATAGAAGATGAATTATGTTTTCTTTTGTGATGTTGATTCCAGATGTATCACTGAGTAAGCATAGCGAAGGGGAGCGTGGGATGTTATGATATAACAAACAAGATATTTCCTTAGTGTTTGTATCCTAGAAGTGCTTAACTTGTGTGCAGTCCCCATATGGCTGTTTGGTGTATTTTGTCTGCACTGTGTGCAGATGTTGGATTCTCTATAGACCATTTTATACATCTTAAGGCCTGTGTGGTAAATTCTATGGATTATGGACTCTATTTTATATCATATCAGGTGCAGACTGGCATTATTAGGTATATAGGACATATTCAGTAAGATTTGTTCCCAATAATCTTCTCTGGGTGTGATTGATAGGTCATCGGTTGATACACAGTAGAGGTTGATAGTATAGGTTGATAGGATTTCACACGGTGTGGTAATTGTAGAGTTTGGATATTTTATATTTTAGACAGGAGTCTGGTTGGTGGTGAGATATTCAGAAGTTATGATACTATTGGGAGAGGTCTTGTTATCTTTTAAGTTGATTTTAGAGTAAATAGTGGATCTGAGCTGCAGATATTCAAAGAAGTGTTTATTTTCTAGATCATACTTCTCAGCTAGATAGGGAAATGATATAAAGGTATTATTTTTTACATATGTAAGGTATGAAATGCCTTTTTCCATATTTATGTCATTTGGCAGATTTTTCTTTTTTTCCACCTTTTTCTACCCATGTGGAGGTATTTTTTTTAATCTTTGTGGTGTTTGATAAGTCAGGGTTGTGCCATTTCAGTGAGTGTTCTGTTACAGCAGTGAAGCTACGGTTTTATGAAATTTCCAACAAGCTGTTAGTCATTGCAAATGTTGGGCTTTTGAAGCAAGGCTAGCATTTGATAGCTGTGCTTATGAATGGCAGATCCAAGAGTCTGATTTCAGTGCATAATGCCTGTTCAGTATCTAGCGATTATTCATTTGTCTGGCTGGGTTTTATCCACTTGATTATATATTGGAGTTGATTGGCAAAGTAATATTGTTGTAAGTTTGGGTCATCAAGTCCTCATTGTAATGAAAAATCTACTGATCTACAGAATGGACTTTCATTAGTGATGATGTTTCCTGACGTCACTGTGTATTTCGGTTCTTTCAAACATCAGACCCCCTCACTCAGGTGACCCAGCCCTAGCAGCAACTCAACTGCTGTCTTGAGCCAGAACCATCTGGAGGCTTTCTTTGCTGCCTCGTTGTTGTTACAGATGGCCCCTCTCCTCCTCTCCCTGTGATGCCTAGTGCAGAATAAGCGCCGAAGAGAGACTGGCCTGCAAATCCTCTGCACCCTACACCTCCTCAGACAAGCACCATTGCGTCCAGCCTTGTCTGTGGCAGTCTCTGGCTAGGCCCTCACACGTCTTCCTCTTCTGCTCGAAGGCCTCCTTTGAGCTCACCATGCCATGGGAAGACCAATGCGGAGGATGCCTTCTCAATCTTCTGCATGAAGGCTTCCTCCTCAAGGTCTTCCCATTGCATTGTGTGCTCCAGCATGACAAAATTGTTTGTTGCCTCTAACACCAGATCAATGTAAGTTATAAGGGTGGTCTTAGCGACAAGCTGAGGGAACTTGAATTGCCTGCCTATGTCCATTGTTAGCTGCCATACATGTACGGTTTTGAGCAGCCCTGATGTTGTTTTACATGTTCTTCTTGACTTCTCTCCAGCTCTGATGAAGCTGATGGTCTGCTTTGAGGGCTTTGTGAGGGTTTTAGCCTCAGGCAGCTGGTGTTGGCACTACATTTACTTTCTGCAACTGTCTTGAGAACCTGTTCATGCCACCAGCATTATCTGCCTTCCCACTGTGCCTATGGACAGCAACTGTGAAGATGTGCTCAAGGGCCCCGTTTCTCTAGCAAAGGGATGTTAGAGCATGCTGGTGTATTGGCCAAGCACCAGCAGTGCAGGTTGGATGGGCTGGGAAGAACATCATAGACAGCCTGGACCAAGAACCTGATGCAGTGTGGCTCTGCCCACCAGAGGTAAGTCCACAAAATCTTTCTCTCCACAACTTGCTCCCATGTAATCCTTGCTTGCTCATTTCTACTATTCTGATGGACCTCTCCTTCTTGACATCTGCTGTCACATTATTCTGGTCTAGTCACCCCTGCTCCTTTCCCAAGGCCTAGTCATTACATCCTCTGCTCTCCACTTCCTGCTAGTCTTGACTGCCACCCCTGCCCCAGAGACTTTAGGACTGCTGGACTCTCTGAACTGCCACACCTCCCGTATATGCAAAATCTTTAACTCATCCTTCATGGATTTTAGGAGGAGCCTCAGTTTACTCACTTGGCTAAATCTCCACACCATGATGGTGGAGATTGGAAACTCACAGGGAAGCGGAGGTCATAGAATCTGTGGTAAAATCCTGTGCTGGTAAATCCACATCATGAATTTTCCTGGAATGCCCATATTATCAACATCTGACAGCTATCCCTCAGGCTCCTTGCAGGTGTACTTAATGGCTCCTGTAACCCTGAAGCAGCTGTCAAAGATTGTTCCCAGACTTTTCACAGGTGTCTAAGAAATGGCAGGGATCTGTGTTTCTGAGATAAAGAACCACTATTGTCCATTACTCTGACTTTCTTCAAGACCAAGGATCTTGATTTTGCTTGCTTGAAAGACATCCTTGCCCATCCCATCAGTCTTTACAGTTTCTTCAGGATGCATCTTCCTCCAGGCACCAACTCAGTGATCTCTGTCAAGTCATCCATGAAGTTGCAAAATTGGACTTGGGGCTTCTGCACTCTGGTTCGGCAGATTTTACCAGCATGTTTATTGTTAAAACAAACAGGATGATTAAGATGGTGCAGCCTGTGATGATTCTCACCTCCAATCTGTGCCACTCAAATGTAACTGACCCTGCTAAGACTCTCAGGCTGAAGTCGCTGTAATAATCCCAGATGAGGTCTCTTACTCAAGCTGGAACATGGTGCATTTCCAGGGTCTCCTGCATCAGTTTGTGAGGCATTATGCCATAAGCACTGGCAAGGTTTAAGTACAGCATCAACATATCACCCCTGCTTCTCTGAGGAGCTGTGTGACCACACCCATGGGCACTAAATAGCCTGCTATCCTAGGAATGCCAACTTTCTGCACTGGTGTCTATGTACCCAATCTTGTTGAAGAAATCAACCAGTCACTAAACTACAATGCTGAAGAATATTTTACCTTCAACAGGGAGAAATGAGATTATTCTAAACTGGCTGATGTTCTTGGAGTCCTCCTCTTTAGGGACCCACACTCTGTCTGCAAACTGCCACTGCTGTGCTGATGTGTCTCTACTTCAGATGACCTTCAGGATCCTCTAAAGCCAATATAGCAGCTTGGGCCAGTGCTCGTACACCCTTATAGGATGTTTGGCTTGGTCCCAGTGCTGACATGGACCTTGCTTTCCTCACAACATCCTGCACCTTCTCCCCCAGGTCAAATTGCTTAGCAGTCTCATGTGGTCTTATCATGGCCCCACACTGCACTAGATCTTGGTCTCTGGTAGGGTCATTAAGGGTGCTGTGCATGTGTTGGTCAAATTCCTCCTTCAAATAGGGTAAATGCCTTCTGCATCTCTGCCCAAGGATCTGCCTGGTGAACCCAAATGTGTTGTTGATAAAGGCTTCCAAGCCCTCTCCTTCTGCTGCCTCGTATGTTGCTCAGCTCTGTGCATTTAGGAGCCTCTACCTTAGCATGAGACAAAGTCTGCCAGTGGTGCCTCCTCTTCTTGAATAGCTACCTTGCCTAAACCGTTACCTTCCTGGTGTTGTAGGATCTACTATCCCTCTGGCTCTTAGTGTAAGGTTGCTTAGCTCCCCTTTCCTCCTCCATGCCGCACCTCTCAGCAGCTATTCTCACTGTGATGGTTGTCATCTTCTGCAGCCTCCTCTCCACATCCCCTTTGGCTGTTGCTTCCAGCATGTTATCTGTATCCTCGTCCAACATCTGCCACACAAGCTTCAGGCCACCTGATCTTTCTCCTCTTGGATTTCTTTATCAAAGTGACTGTTTGCACCACTTGGAGACTCTTGGCTCTGTGGAGTGCTTCTGCACCTGGCTCCTCCTCTGTCTCACCAGGTGCTAGACCTGTGCATTGTGGTGTCTGCAATTTCTCCTTGCATTTCATTCTCATCTGGCCTGTCTTTAGGCCTTTCTCATTCTTGCAGATGGTTGATTGCAAAATGATTTAAATCAGAAAGGGGAAGGTGGGGATCACTGACAATAAGTAATTTGTTTTGAGTATTATTGTCATTTAATTTATTTTTTTTATCTATTCCCATTTTTTCTTCTCTAACCCTATCCTTTCCTTTTCTTCTTCCCCTTCCCTAACCAATTTCAAAAAAGAAAAGAAGAAGGAGAAAAGAAATAAAATATAGAGAAGAAGCAGAAGTATTCATTGGCCAGTCTACATAGATAGACACGGTCATATATGCAGGGCAAGGAGGCTGGATGCAAATGCAGGGGAGTCTTTATTTACAGTGCTCAAAAAAAACAAAAACAATGAAGAAACAAAAGCATACACTCGACTTGAACAGAAACTAGAACCAAAACACGGGTATCAAAACGGAACTCACTAGCCAAACTTTGAGGTGTGGAATTACCGTGGGTGTCCATTTCATTTAAAGTCTGTAGTTTCAGAACACAACAGTCTCTTCTAACATTGAATGCTGCGCAACTTAATCGTGTGCGAACGAGTCCTTAAATAGACACTATTAGCAAGCTGGATTTAGCTGTGACTCTATCCAGCTGGAGCTGCTCAGTCTGTCCACATGACTCCACAGAGCAGCCTGGGAGCTGGGAAGTCCTCAACTGCGGCACAACCGTGCAAACCTGGAAGTGATTGACACAGAGCCATGGATCATAACAGGCATGCACCGCTCGTCGCATGGGTGATTACCTGACAGATAGATAGATAGATAGATAGATAGACAGATAGATAGATAGATAAGATTAGGTAGACAAAGGTATGAGAGGTTATTTTTTTATCTGTAGATTAGTACTTGTATAAAAAGATATAAGGTTAGAGATATAGAAGATTAGATGGACAGTAGGCTAAGAGAGGTAGAGACATTTAGATAGACATTTATTTAAAAGTAAGTTGGTTGGTAATATTTGAGGGTAGAGGAATGGTAGGTAGAGGAAAAGAAGAAGGTAGATAGATAGATAGATAAATAGATAGATAGATAGATACATACATGCATACGTACATACATACATAGATCAATTGTTATTTTTATGATGGATTAGTAGTTGGCTACCTATATAGGCAGGTTAATACCTATAGAAAGATATAGAGCTAGTGTATGTAAATGGATATCTAGATATGTATTTAAATTAGGTTAGATAGGTGGAAAGCCGTTTGAGTAGAGGGCATTTGTGCTTTCCCTTCTTCAATGGAAATGAAATAATAATAATAAAATAAGAAAAATTAAATGGATGGATGGATGCATGTGGGGTTTTGTTTTTATCTTTATACATAAATTATTACTTATATAGGTAGACAAATACTTATAGGAAAGTATGCAATTAGGCAGAGAGGTAATTTGATGGAAAGGGGGCCAGGAAACTAAACAGAGAGACATATTTAAATAGATATTTATATAAATATTTGTAAATGGCAATACTAGAGGGAGAGTTTTTTCTCTCATTTCTGATTCTTTTTTTGTTTTCTTTTTTAACCCCTTCTCCCTTCTTCCCATTTCCTCCCCCCCTCCAAATATTATTTTCAAATGTGTCCACTGCCTGCATCTGTACATTACATTTTGTGTACTTGTGAAAAAATATTGGTGTAAATATAAATATTTGCCAGTAAAATTTGCGGATGCCTTGAAAAGTCTGTAAATGTATCATTCTTCAGAGAAATTCTGTTTTTCAGTATTTGTTTTTTACTTTGTGTGTGCCACACCTGAAAGATTTGTTGCTATTAAATTAAATTAAATTATCAGGACCTGGTGGAGAAAAAACCTGGAAAAGCACCTGAATCTTCAACCACTTTGGTGTTCAGTATGGAGTCAGATTAGTATCAAAATTCACAAATAAATATCAAAATTCACAAATAAATGTCACTCTATTCACGATTGAATGTCATGTTAGACTGATAAATCTGCATTTGCAAACATTTGTGAAAATGCATTTTTTGGTGGAATTCTTGAGACGTTTCTGACAGCTCGATACACAAATGAATTTCTTTTCAAAAGGTTATTGTCTGCAGGCTATCAGATGTCTCTTTCAATTTCAGCCAACCAGATAAATGTAAATTCAAGGGTATGATTGAATGTGATCACTTTGTGTTACACCTGTTCAGGGTGCAGTTATGTGCGCTACTACACCTAGCAATTCCCTGACTGGAACACCTTCACTGGCATTGCTCAGAGTTCACGACTCTCTGGTTTTAATTTAATCTCCAAATTAAATTCTTCTTAATGTTACTAACATGCTTAAAGGTCTTGCAAAAAAAAAAAAATTAGAAGAAAGAAGACTAATTTGAAATTAATTTTTCAGGTTGGGCAACTGCCTAGTCTTTTCTAGGTGTTGCATTATATGGGACTTTATGTTTAGTATTAGTATTTTATATTCACAGAGTTGGAAACCACTGGTGGATATGATGTCACACAGACCAGATTAATCAGAGAAAATTTGCTGAGGCAAGCAATACTGAGACAGCAAATTCTCAACTTCATGCAAATGAGAACCATGCAAAAACCAGTTCAGCAAGTGATATGTTTGAGCCTCTAAACACACTCCAAAAACACATGCAATGTTTGATTCTATAGTATACATCTGTGGAAAAGTAATGATTTATAATCTTTGTATCCAGTGCCACCCATAAGAGGACGGGTTTGCTTTTGAGTCTGGTTCCTATCAAGATTCATCCCAAGGAGATTTTCCTTGCCTCCTTCATGTCCATTGTTAAATGTGCTATATAAATACATTTGAATTGAAGTGAAGTAGTGAAGAGAAAAGACCCCTTTATATAGTATCACGTGGGGGACTGGTGAAGTTGAAATTTTACTTACAGTTTATCCTCTACTTTAACCATTTTTCTTCTTTCTGCATTATGTTTTTACATAGGATTTTTGTTTTGAATTCAGTTTGTACTTGTTGATGGTCTGCAACATATAGGCCAGTCTCTTACTTGAATTGCTCTTGTATTGGATTCACACTTTTCTTCTGTTTTCTGTGCCATAACACAGACCATTTTGGTTGATTTTCTTTATAGAAAGTTTTTTTTGTGGTAGAAAATGCTTAATTTTGAAGGCATCTTTGCTTTACAACATATCTTTACATGTACCTAAGATTCATGCACAATACTGTGTGTGTGTGTGTGTGTGTGTGTTTCCTGAACCTGTTTAATCGGTCGGTCTCCACCTCAAACTCCCGGATTTTGTTATCTGAGATGGCAGAGCCATGAGAGTAATGTGCCTGGAAGATCTCCTGGATGTTAGAGCAGTCCTGCAGACAGTGTGACAGATGCTCTGCTACAGTACTGGACACCTACACACAAACAAACACACACATACACATACATATACACACACACACACACACACACACACACACAAAGAGACTCTGGATTCATTATCCTGGCACAAGAATAAAACATAAGATCTCCGTCATACATGCTCTGTATTTTTGTGAAGTGGGGCATTCATATCTACTTTTGTGGGAGACATTTGTATGTGAGTGTTTCTTTAGTATTTAATTAGCTGTATAATAATTTACCTATATTCTGGGTTGGTACATGCTACTTCTTAGATTTACATTTAATAGCTACAAATATTTTATTGTTATTATTTGTTTTGGATAAAATAATTCAATCTGTTGCATTCAATTACTAGTGGGGTGAAGTAACATTACATTTACATTTTACATTTTATTATAGATCTCACAACACTGGTTGTAAAAATGGGACAGAGATTAAACGTCCTTGCTAAAAGACAGGACACTACTGAAAGGAAATTTCTGAAAAAAAACAACAACACTTGGCTGGCATATTTAGATCTCATATTGTGCCACTGTAGCCATATTAACACATGTAATTTCTGACCTCAAAAGCTATTTTGAACAGCCACAATATAGCCTATGAGGGCTAATTGCATAAAATTGTCTTTTGCATACGAACACAATTCATTTGTAAAGTCCTTTCCTATTTTATACAAACTTGTGGAATGATTGGAATGAGCAATCGAGGAAAAACAAGTGAGCTTTTTCAGAGCTCAGGCTTGTGTTACACATTTTAAAGTTTAGCTATTTTAATTGTCTTGTTTTCATTTATCCTTTTATTTATCTATTTATTTATTTATTTATTTATTTATTTTCAATTAAAAAATTATATCAACTGAAACTTTTTGGTCATCAGAATTTTTATCTTTTTAAAGGCTGTATTGACTTTTATGATAAAATGTTCTCCAACTTCAGACTAATAATTAAAGTCCAAATTTACAAATTTTGTTATCTAAATGGCATTGAGTGCCTCTTTATGGTGAGTAGATTGCTATATACACATTTATATATACTATAGATGCTCTATATACATCTGCTTGGCTGTGATTCACACAATGCACCTTAACTGAGCCACTTTATTCAGTGATTCTGCTACACCCCTCCAAGTCCCTTGTGTCATGGTCTGTCCATTAATCTCTATTTGTTTGTCTTATGTGGCTTATTTCCCCAAAAAGACTCTCCCCAAAATAAAGTGTGTTATGAAAGCCTGTGCTCTCTCAAAGACAAGACTATAAAAGAACTGTGGTGTGTATCAGTCAAATGGACTTGCTTCCTTTGGAATGGCAACCAACCCCTGGCTCTGTAAACTGGCACTCAAACCCTCTCCCTTTCTCCTTACCCCAATACTGCTAATCTCTGAGCCCAGCACGACTCTCTCCATTGATGATGACGCTGACCGGGTTTTGGAAAGCTTTACTCTCTCTGCCACCTGCAAGACATAGACACAAAAAGGATTTATATAGTAAATGGATTAGTTATAGTAATACACACGGGGAGATTAAAATATTTGGACACTGACAGCGTTGTTATTATTTTAGCTGTTGAGCATAGTATATTGAGACTGAAATTAAATACAGCCCCCTCCAAATGTACTGGAATGGCAAGGTCAATTCTTTTCATTTCGCTTCACTAACAAAATTTGGGTTTGAGGTCAAAAGATAAATATGAGACAACAAAAATTATTTGTTCCTGATATTATTAGACTTACAAAATTTATAAAATGGCACCTTTGGTGTCAGACAACGGTTGGGGAGCAAAAATTTAAGTAAATTAAAGCAAATAATACTTAATATTTGGTTACATATTCCTTGCTTCCAATAGATCCATATTTAGGTTTAGAGTTAGCCATCAACTAACATTACCAAGCTGTTTCATTTTTTTTGTGATGCTTTTCCAGACTTGCATCACGGCTTTGTCAGTTGTTTGTTTGGGGAGTTTCTCCCTTCAGTCTCCTCTTCAGGAGGTGAAATGCATGGCTTAACGTCTGTTGATTATATTGGCCATTCTAAAACTTTCCACTTTATTCCCTGACGTGAAGTCCCTTATTTGGTTGACACTGTGTTTTGGATCATTGTCTTGCTGCATGATGAAGTTCCTCCCAATTAGATTGAATGTCTTTGTCTGTAAATTGACAGAAATTACGTTTCTGTTGACTTCTGAATTCATTCTGCTGCTACCATTAAGAAGTGCATCATCAATAAAGATTACTACCTCTACTGTGCTTGACTGATGAGCTTCTATGCTTTAGATCATGAGCAGATCCTTTCTTTCTCTATCACTTTCCAGAACCTTTGAAGCTTATCCCTATATTTCTTTGTGAATTACAATTTGGCTTTCCAATTCTTACTGCTGTTGATTGGTTTGTATCTTGTGGAATGACCTGTATATTTCTGCTTTGAATGGTGGATTATGATACCATCAACCCCTGGCCTGTGGAGTTTGTTGGTGATGTACTGGCTGTTGTTTTGAGTTTTTCTTCACAGCCAATTTCTCTCTCATCAACTGCAGTTGTTTTCCTTGGCTGATCTGTTCGCTGTCTGGTTGTTAGTTAGTCAGTGGTATCTTTCTTTTTCAGGACATACCAGATTGGTGTACTGATTACACCCAATGCTTATTCCCTCTTTCTCAGTTTCAAAATGGCTTGCTTTTCTCCCATAGACAGCTTCCAGGTCTTCATGTAAATTTATCCATTTTAACAACAAATGCAGTCTTCACAGTTGGAATCCAGGGCTCAAACCAAGAGTAGACATTCAAATTAATTGTTCTATTAATTGCTTTTAATTGTTTAAGCAAACAATCTAACAGGGAACACCAGGGCAACATGAAACAACTTTCAATCACATCCTGCAATATAATTTTGATCACTAAAAAATAGTTGGGTTCAAACAAAAGGTGCTATGTTTTAAGTTAACATCTAAATGTAAACATCAGGAGATGAAAACCCAAATATCTTCAATATACAGCAAAAACAAAAGAATTGGCCTTACTGTTCCAATGCTTTTGGACGGGAATGAAAATTAAATTTGATAATGAACAGGACATCGAAGTGCAGACTTACAAATTTAATTTGAGGGCATCAAAGTCATAAATTAATTCAAATCCTTTGTAGCCACTAACTCTCTGAAGTCTGAAACACAGACATCAACAGATGTTGGGTTTCTTCCCTGGTGATGCTCTGCCAGGCCTTTATTGTAGCTGCCTTCAGTTTTGCCTACATTAAGTGAAATGGATTCAGGTCAGGTAGAAGATACATCCTTTGCTGAAATACATTAGTAATGTTCCTGGGGTCCTTGGGGGTTTGGGGTCTTTAGAAATCAGACCCCCTCACCCAGATGGCCAACTGGGGTTGATCAAGTCCTGGCTTGTGCAAAGTAAAAGGATCTTGAAGGAGCGATGCAGGTGTTCAGACAATGGCATTCTATGCTTATGACTCAGCAGTGTGTTTATTCACAATGTGATTATTCGCAACATTGAGGGTTCAACTGAATTCTGGCATAAAGTTGTTAATTGTCATCAGAATAAGAATGAATCACTGAGACAGTACACTGTCTGTTTGTGCACCACTGCTGATAAAGTGTTTTTGCACCAAAGCTCCTCTCAGTGACTTAAATTCTGATCTGTATAAATGTATTGTTTATTTTAAAACCCTACTTGGTGAAACTGTACTCTGAGTGAAGTGTCAGAGTTTTATTACTTATGAAAGAGGCACCATTGTGAAACCGCACATATCTGTTGTGAAATAGAGTGCATCCAAACTGGCATATAGTCAACAAACTAAGTGTGAAAGTTCTAGCAACGTTCTAGTGATGTTGGGCTGTTGTAAGCACCAGCAATATAAGCATGTGTAGGTGGAAATAAGCTGATCTTAAGCGGAGTGGCATGAAATCATGAGTCATAACATGAGTCATGTTATTACAGTATGTACATTGCAGTCATGTTGTCATTTCCTTCTTGTCTTCAGCTTGTTTGATTGCCGTCACTACCCAGAGATGGGGACAACTGGCTGGCTACTCTTATAGCTCCTTACATTAGCCTTAAATGATCAAACCCTCATTGGTAATGATGACTGCAATGTTTGATGCTCAAGATGAGAGTGAAGAAGGTGATTAGTATTCTGATGTGTCGGTTGCAGCCATTAAAACCTCTTACGATAGTCCTGATATCAAGCAGGTATTCTCCTCACTGCTGCAGACACACTCTGATGCTTCTGCATTAGAGGGCTGCTCCTGTATGGACCAGGGTGTGCATCTGGCCTCTGCTGGCATCTGGATCTAAGTGTAAGATATGCTGTTCCTGATACATTGCTGCCATTTTGGGTAAACGAATCCATGGTCTCTTTCACAGTCACAGTCACTGTATGTTGCTCCAAGCTAACAACATTGCTGCTGGTGAGATCTGACCACCCACACCTGTACCTGCAGGACCATTCAAACCATTGCAGGTGGACAACATTACCCTTCCTCTCTGACAGATTAGCTATTTTGGCTGTATGACTATAGGTCATAGCTTCCATGTAAGATAGTGTGGTGTTTTCCATGTAGTATTAGCATTTTATTGCTAGTGAATAATATTGTTACTTGTTCCATGTTGTGGTAGTGTTTTATTGCTAATGTTAGTAAGATACATTTGTTATTTCTCTGTTTTCTGCTCACCACAGTTGTAAAGAGTGATTATATGAGTTGCTATATCCTTATAGAAATAGACGCTCTATTCACCTTTGAAGTAAATGGTGTAAAATATCCGGTTCACACCAGAGTGAGCTCAACAGGGCATTCGTTTGGTGCCTTGCTTTGTAAAACCTGCAGATTACAAACCTTGTGTAGAATATCTCAAATGCAATCAAACTTTCTGGAATAGAGCTTTAGGTACACTAATTACTAATTATGGACCTATGATACATCTAGATCAAATTTGTTTCTTATCCTGTGAAATAGAAAAACTGGCTAATGATACAGCTCAGGGCTTAGGTGTCGTATTGACTACATTACAATCACATACCTGTGCTGTGGTAGGTCCTGAGTGTTGTTCAGATGTCACTAACTGTACTAAATATCTGGCCAAATATGTTAAAAACCTAGATGACTTGAACAACCATGTCAATTAAATTGATCAGGTCAACAGTAATTTGTCCAGTATGATGTCCTATTTCTGTTTGGAGTTACTGTCACCTGAAAATCACTCACTGCTTCTAAGGAAGGCCCCACATGGCTAAAGACAGCCTAAGGCTCACTATAACATTACTGAAGATGGTACCACATCCATAAAGACATGTTATTCCTTGGATATCCTTATGATGGATTGCTATGAACAGTTGGCACCCTTGTCTCCATCACTGAACAGTTAATAACTTAACTGTTAACAGTTGATACACCTTTGTGTAAACTTTTGTCACTCTGATGCTCATAAGCTGCTATTAAATTAATTAGCACCTTTTGACTATATAGTACACAGTTATATAAAACAGAATTTAATTGAATGGAACAATATCTGGTTAACTCCCTGTCTAGGCTCTTTGTGGCAATATTGTAGAGAACTTTTGTTGATCTTAGTTGTATTATGTGTCACCATTGATATCAAAATAACCATTGATTATTAATTGTAGCTTAATTAAAGAATATTAAGCCTACTATAATGAACACTTTTACAAGTGTTCAAACAGTGGGGATTGTGAGATGTTTTTCTTGTTTATTTGGTTATGTTCAATTTAGTTTTATTCAAATTAGTATGATCTTGATGACTTGCAAATTATAACTCTGTGACAGGTAAACATTATTCTGAGAATATGATTATGACCTTGTTGTGTGAATAAGTGCTTAGAAGGCACCCCCTGTTTTGTTTGTTTGGTTTATCTTGTTGTTAACTTGTACCCAAAGATATTTGAATTTAAGCTGTGTGTTTTGAGAGACATGTCTGACCACACCTGGCCAAACCAGACCAGCTATCAAACATAGTCTGGAGACAGACACCATTTAAATTTTTAACCCCATAGACATGAGTTTCATGTAGCATGTAGCACAGAAACCACAGATTCCCCTTGTTTATTTAAATTTTTGCGCATACAGTAAATGTCCTATTCCTCTATAACCTGGCTCTTGGCTGGTCTCCTGGTTCCTGATTCTGACTTATGAATGTTTCTAAGTATGTCCCAGCACCAACAAACCAAAGCCAACTAGTGATCTACTCTGCAGCTGCTGAGGAGTTGTTTATTGGTCCCTGTGGGTGTCAATCCAGGAGGACGGACCTATTGAACTATGGTAGTTATTCTGCTCTCACTAGAACTGAGCCACTAGCTTGTGGGTATCTAACAATTACTTCAACTCCTGCAGCAAACGTATGCGTAACCTATTTGCAACAACTGTCACTGTCACTGCTTGCCATTGCATGGGAATTTTTGACAATGTAAACACCTGTGGAATGCAGTGGTGCATATTGGCATGCATACATTGTGCATAGTTTCCACACAGCACGCAGCTTTGGTCAACAACTAATCATATTGTCTATACTCATGTCTTCTGGTCAGCCAATCTTTGACCTACACACTCCTTAGTTTCTTTTTGTATGCCTGGGATTCTTTCTTCGCTCCTTCTTTTCTCCTCTTCCTCTGACTTCCGCTGATGGTCAACAATAATGCCTGCAGCCAAGTGACCACCATAGTGTTTCAAGGAGTGGGCTGTTGAACCCCAAACTATTGTCACTGAGTGATCATTCATGCCACTTAGTGCACAGACATGCCCAGGCATGACATTGTTGCAACTTATGTACAAATAGCGAATGCCCAGTTCATAAATTATGCATGACAGATGGCATGATATGGCACAAACTATGCTTAACTTTGTTGTGATGACAACAGTGTTGTGCCCCCTTTTTGGTATGCGCTGGCAACCCACAATGCAGACTTGTAGACCAAAATTCATGCAAGCATCAGGGCTGCTTTAGCTAGGATATTCACTGAAGAATTTACTGTAAACCTACAAGAATGTTGGGATACCAAAACACTTAAAGCATTTCAAAGATGACATCTGTGACTAAATGTGGAACTTTGCATTTTTTTCTTCAATAATGCTGTTGCACTGTTGCAACAAATTGACTTTTTGTCTTTATGGGTAAGCAAGGAATTTAACATTTATAAAATCTTTTAAGTCTGGCCTGGTTTAAATGTTATAATTTTTATCATGGAAGGTGTACACAGTGTTTTACTGTCAAATAAGCTTTAGTTGTGATGTCCATTTTGATCTGCACCAGTGTTATTGTGAAGAGGAGTGAACTGTTTGCCCAGCAGTAGGCTCACACCCCTCCTGTTCATCACCACCCTGCATGCCAGCAGATAAACACACAGACACAGAATTATTCAAAATGAAAGCCAAGAGTCTCCTGACTAATGCTATAACAGCCTAGTGGTGATAAAATATTTCATTCACTTACACTGATTAAAAATGTCCAGTAAGACAATTTAG
Organism: Notoglanidium maculatum; assembly: GCA_030068355.1. Classification (NCBI taxonomy): domain Eukaryota; kingdom Metazoa; phylum Chordata; class Actinopteri; order Siluriformes; family Auchenoglanididae; genus Notoglanidium; species Notoglanidium maculatum. The sequence goes on from JAQQZX010000017.1 coordinate 9,519,685, forward strand.
AGAGGAATCGTACTGCCAGTGTACTGGTAAAAAAGGTAGTTGAGTAGTAGATCAACTAGTATGGTAGGTTTTGCTATTTGGAATTAAATGTCACTGTGATCAGTAGTTAATCAATAGTTAAGTGCCCTAGTTATCTAGTAGCTCTACAGGAGAGATGTAACAATGTAAGAATTGTTGAACAGTATTGTAATGTGTCACCCTTTACCTGTTTTCACTACAACAGACACTACATCAGTCCTAACTTGGACTTGAACTTCTCAAGGCCTTGTACAAGCTGCTGCCAGAAACTGATGTTGTGGTGACAGTCAGGTAATCCATGCTCTTCTTGGTGACTGCTGCATATTGGTTTGTCAGGGGAACTCTAATTTCAACCTCTGCTGACTTGACAATAATGTTCATGGCGATGACGAAAAGGATGACAAAGATGGTTCAGCTGACTTTGTACCTGGCATTCCCACTGAGAAATGTCTCACTGGCCTCACATTCCCACTTGGCACCTTGCATTCCCACCACCAGATTGAATTCACGTTGGTGTGTTTAAGGTTTTGCTGTTGTGTTTTCTGATTTTCTATCATGTTTTTGGCTTAGTTTTTGGTTTCTGAATTTGCTGTGGTGTTTTTAATTTGTAATTGTATGTTGCACTTATGGGCCAACAGAGTGAGAAGGACAAAGTATTTTAACCCTCTGAAAGCGTTGCTCAGGAGCAATATGGAATCTACATATCCAGCATGGGGCTTACAAATATTTTTTTCACTGTATAAACCGATTTTGCTGATAAGCATCAAGTGTAGTATCGTCCAAATCATTTAGGGTCTTGGCTTCCAGAGAGTTAAACAAGAGAATGAAGGAATTAGAAAAGAAAAAAGGGGCAGAGCACAGTAATTGTGCATACTACATTGAAGTTAACCATTGTGTGTGTGTGTGTGTGTGTGAGAGAGACCTTTGCCACAGGGATGTCATTGCTGCTGCTGCTGGTGCTCAGCTCTCCTGTGCTTGGGTTGATGGCTCGTCCAGCGGGAGCCATGTGACCTGGACTGGATTGACCCCCCCCATACTGGACACTCTGTAGACGAGTCTGCAGCTCCCGCACCTACAGAGAGACAGAGACAATGGGAGAAAGAGAAATTGAAAAGAGTAAGGACATTTTAAGTTTGAGTCGCATTTTAGTGTGTCTCAGTGTCTACAAACATGCTACATGAAACTCATGTCTATGGGGTTAAAAATCTAAAGCCATTTAAGTGAAAATACATCCTGGTGAAGATTTAGTGAATGAATGAGTGAATGGATTTGCTGTATAAAATGTTGAAAATTGTTGTCAAATGTTGAATTGCTGTTGCTGTGAGAGCTGTGGGGAGAGCTGTGACTGCAAGTATGAATGGGGACTGCAAAAGAAATAGATTATATATGTAAATAAGTCATGAGATATTAGTCTGAAGGAAGTCTGAAGAAAGCCTTTAAAGTGAATTCCTGCAGAAGTATAAAAAGTGTTGAAACATTTATGTCTGTGTCTCTGTTCTGTATTATCTTTCAAATGTGTGTAAGACAGCTGATGTTTGAACTGACATTATCAAAAACCCAACTAATTGATGCAACTTCAAAACAAGTTGTCTCAGATTTGAGGCATAGCTAAAAAATAAATGTGGTGCATAGAGGAAATCAAGAAAGCTCAGATATGAGAAAAAAGCCACTGGTAACAACCGCAAAAACTAAAGAGAGCATTGGTGGATCTGATGCATATTCACCAAAGCAAAGAGATCCAGACAAAGTCCTTAGTGCAATTATTCAGGCCATGATGACATCTGATGACAATACTGATAACAGAAATAATGGAGCTTTGAAACAAGCTCTTAATGTGATGCTCAAGAAGAAGAAGACATCAAGAAGAAGAAAAACTTTAAGTGCTGTCAGAGAAGTGGCTAACCACTGTATATCTTATGGTCCCCTCATATCTGTGTTATCCTTTGGCACTCCCCTTTATTTTTGCTAGTTATAGATAGTCTTGCCAGAGTCCCTGCTTGCAGTCTGTACTAAATGTACATTTTCTTTAACCATTACATGACATGAGCATACAGATAATCAGTGCTGTCTCTCTCTCTTCCCCCCTCTCTCATGAGCTACACACCCTACCAATGAGATACCAGAGATCCTGACTCCTTCTGCTCTTCAGATGTGCCTGATCTATCCTGAGGCCCTACTTCTGTTTTACGTTTTTGCACATGAACACTTGCTATCGATAAGGATGGACCCACATGAACATTAACCTATCAAAGATTTTATTCCTTAGATTATATTTTTAGATTTTATCACACCGACCAGACTAAGAGGAGCGAATTCACCTAGGCAAGCAAAATTGAGATGGCGAATTCTCATTCTCAACTTCACGCAAATGAGAAGCACACAAGAACCAATCAGTTCAGTGTGTGATATGTTTGGTACATGGCTTCTCTATAGAGGTGGAAGTAACAAATGCTCTATATACATAAGAAGCATATATACATACAGAAGCATTGATATCAAAATGAGAGAGTTAAAAATTTTGCAATAAAAGGTGTTTAAAAAGTATGCCCTGTTGTCTCTTGTCACATTATATAGCCTGTATAGACTTTAAGTTTTATACAAAATGTGAACAAATCCCTACTGACATTTATTTTACCATGTTAACAGAAATATTTTAGACATGGATACAAAAAAAAGAATGTATCCATTGGGATCAAGGAAATGAACATTCAAGTCTTGACCCATAGCCTAACTTTAACCTAAACAATGCAGCACTGTGCGAGAGTAAAGTTTAATCACTTTCCATATAAGGTCCACTGGAACTTGTGAATTCATGCGTTCAGCATGTAATGGTATGCTTGATCTAAAAGTAGTTTAATCTGTTAGAACAGTTTCCAAGCAATTGATATGGAACCCTCTGGTAGACACTGTAAACCAAAAACCTTAACTAAACACTGAAACAGTCAACCAAAAAAAACTAATGAATTCGTTAGTAGGCAAGACCTCTTGTTAAATAAACAGTTGTTTATTGAATAGAAGAATGAGAGAAATGTTCACCTAACAATTGCGGATTTACTGCAAGAAGATTTTTTGCACATGTTTGTCACAGACACAGCACTGATTCCTTTTTGGCAGTGACATGGAACTTTAGCAGTGTTAATAGTGAGAAGTACAGAGGTTTCTATGCTTGGCATCTCCATCTTTGTTTTAAAATCAGTTTTTAAGTAAATTAATGTAGATTAAACTGCAAAAGAAACCCTGGAACTTCAAACTGCTTTACTAGGACAAAATTACCAAAATGAATACTGTTGCATGAATTTTAGGGAATGTGTGGCAACTTAAAAAATATTCTCTATCATATTAATATGATAGCGCTGTATATATGCATTTCAGACTTTTCTACTATAAAGGTTTATAAGTAGTATGGATTTCTTTGTATAAACCATACTCCTGACCAGACATTTGGGAGTTCTGTAACTGTTCTTAAGTGCATTAAGAAAATTTCTAAACCCTCAGCAATAACGTGCAATTGCTGACCCTGCACTCTGACCTCAGTAACCTCCGAAATAATGACATGTAAAAAAACAAACAAACAAACAAAAAAAAAAAACACACCTTTGGTTATTAGTAAATTAATAAATAGTCAGATAAGGTAAATGCATTTGGAAACTCTTAATTCACCCTCAGTAGTCACTGATGTTTTGATGTTTTTTGACTTACACGGCGGCGAAGGCGGTCTCTCTCCTCACGAATGGCACTTATGGTGGCTTTGGTGCGGTTATGCTCTTCATCTTTGCTGCTCAGCATCGCTGTCAAACTCTCATTTTCTTCTTGTAAACCTGCCAGCTCCTTCTCCCAGCGACCACGCTCCTCACACAGACTCGGGTAAAAATCTTTGCCCAGTGCCCCCTCGATCTCCTCTACAGTCTGTCTCTCACACAAAAGCATGCATGCACGCATGTACACACACACACACACACACACACACACACACACACACACACACTGAGCATTTCCAATTCCAGTCCACTGTGTCAACAGCTCTGTTCATCTATGAATAAGAACTTTATATGGTTAAAGCAACTTGAGTACACATGTTGTAGTGTCCCTTTAAGCCTCTTGCTCCAGGCTGATCGCAATCTCCCTCATGAATAACGATGGGATTGTGACATTCACCACCAAGGCTGAACAATACTGGGCATCATTTATCAAGCTGGATATAAACAGATGTATTTGTAAATTGTTTAAACTAGTGTTTACACATGACATTTTGTATTAGTGAAAATTCTGTACACTCGGAAAAAAGTTCATATCTTATGCTTCTGAGTGTGTGTAAATTTAGGCATAAGAACATATGTAAACTTATTGACTTATTTAACTACATTTACAGAATTTGCAGATGCCCTTATCCAGAACAACTTATAGAAGTGCTTTGAAGTCTAGTTCACTAGATCAGGGCTGTATCACAGACACACTTTGTACTTTACAGGTGATCAACACATGCATGTCAGTACAGAGAAAATAATTTCTGAAACTTTTGTAAACTCAGTTGAAAATTTTAGTTTGATTTTGCTTAAACAAAAAACTTTACTAAAACACTGATATATGAGGCCCACTGTAAGTCCAGTAAATACACTGTATTACAGTTTGTAAATACACTATTTAGGGTCTAAGGTATAAAAATAATTTTTTATTAAAGGAACAGTTTTGCCAGAAACACCAGTTACTTATGTCACAGTGGCCCTATTACTGCTAGATGATTGGCAGAGGAACAATATACATTACATTATACTGAATCTTTTTTCTTTGCACACCCCAGCTTGTTAGGAAATTGGGATAGGAGTACAGGGTCAGCCATGATACAGCCCCCTGGAACAGAACTTGCCCAACAGTGCCAGCTTTGTGGTACTAGAGCTTGAACCTCTCATCATCTGATCAGTAATCCAGAGCATTAACCACTGCTCCCATATCTTACATACTCCCCCATATATAGTTAGTACTCAATCAATAACTCTAACTATATGGCCCCTGGAACTTCCTGACAAACTTTCTTTCTTCTATCAAATGTGACTGATTAAGAAAGCTAACTGTTTCACAGCAAGATGCCTATCCCAATTCAAGAAACGTATTTACAACAATATTTATATAATAATATTTTAACACATTTACTTTAGTGTTTGGGTTTGTCCCATTCCAGAAAGATCAGAATGATTGCTGGACATGCTATCAGATTCTATTAAAAACTGGGAGGCACTTGTAGTGTCAAAATGGGTCTTCTAAGCAACATTTCATTATAATGCCTGTATGATTTTCCTACAAGATTTTCTTCTAATGCCAATGGGGATGATAATTTAGGAACAAAAAAGTTGAAAAAAATGAAATTAATTTGAGAAGCTATTAGTGTCACTGTGACTTCGACTGTGGCTGAAGTGGGCTCTGGCTCTGGCCCTGCGACTGTGGCTGGTACAGAACTTGTGATTGTGACAGGAACCAGCTCAGATGTAGACTTGGACTCAGGCACAGACTTGGGCTTGGACCTGGACTCAGGCGCGGACTTGTCCTTGGACCTGGACTCAGGCGCGGACTTGGACTCAGGTGTTGTGTTGTGTTGGTGTTGTTTTTACAGACACAAATGTAATGTATTTTGATCATAAACATTTCCAGGTCTTTAAAATATTTTTAGGTACTTAGGGTCCCACACACTCGACAGTATCAGACCCTGACTATCACATTCTACAAGTCTTGTGCCTTATAGTTATGCCTTGTGCTTTATAGCACCTATAAGTGCCTTCTGTAAGAGTATCACCTTCTATTAAAAAAAACCCCAACAAGATAAAATGTGCTACATATGCTACGCACATAGTTGGAAACTTTATTCTACATATTTTAGAATAATACGGTATGTGTTTTTATCTTTTTTCTATCTTTTGACATTTTAGCAAGCTAACTTGAATAAGGAGCAGTGCTTGTGATGTCAACATCTGGTTTTCATACTGAATTTAAAGCTGTATTTCAAAACCTGAAAGAGCCACCTTGTGAACATAAATCTAAAAAATAAATATAAAAACTATTTTAAAAAATTGGTTCTAAGGTTAACTAGTAACAGGGGCACAATCTAACGTTAGGCTAAATATTATATTGTGTAAATCAGAAGCCAAGTTGGCTAACAAGTTAGTTAACATCACGCTTACTATTACAGTCATGTTTGGACACTGTCGTTCCCCCCCCTCTCACAAGTTCACTCTTGTTTGTTGACAGTGGAGTTTTTGTTACATTCTGGGTTTACTTTTTAGTTATGATGGCTCTGCTTGCACTCGGTGCACAATTTACAATCTTCTTAACCATTATGTGACAATGAGCATACCTTACAATCTGTGTTTCCTCTCTCTCTCTCTCTCTCTCTCTCTCTCTCTCTCTCTCTCTCTGCCAAGCTACACATGCTACTGAGACTGGAAAAGGCCAGTGGAAAAACCGCTGTCAGACTCCACAACAGAGACCTTGCTGATGACCATACACGCACAAACAAACATACACACATCCAATACACCATGATATATCTCTTATGTGCAATCTCACTTAGGTGCAATTTTCTGATGCACCATTTTTATGTGCAATCTATATCCAATTAATGTGCAATTCCTGATGCAACAAATGTGCAATTAATACTTGGGTGCAATTAATGTCCAATCTATATGCAATTAATGTGAAATTTCTGTTTTTTCTTACTTTATGTGCAATCTAAATGTGCAATCTATATGCAATTTTTGTGCAATTTCTGATTTTCTTACTCTTTCTTAATTTCTCTTACTCGTACGTGCAATTTTTTAGTTGGGTGCAATTTTTCTGCTGCAAATGTTCAATTTATTTACTATTGCTTTTGTGTCAATGTTTGTCACTCCATTGTGTACCTGGAGTGTACATCTGTATTTTTATTATACTTTATTCTTTATTCTACTCCATTGTTTTTAATTTTTGCTGCTCTTTGTTTCTGTCCACTTTCCGCCATGGCAATGCAAATTTTCCACTTGTGGGACTAATAAAGGTTTATCTTATCTTATGAACTGCGAAGATGGCTTTGGACAGCAAGTTGAAACAAACAGTTTTGCTATGGTGGCTTAGGCCTACATTTGCCACAATAACTTCAGGACTGCAACGAAAAGTTTTGCACTCAAGTCTCTAGAAGTGAACAGTTGATAACTTTAACATAATAAACTTAATTTTAAAACTATCGAATTTTCTGGCTATATAATTGCACTTTTTGACCATATAGCACACAGTTATTGAAGCAAGTTATTTATAATTGCACTTTTCTGTGTCACCCAGATGAGGATGGGTTCCCTTTTGAGTCTGATTCTTCTCAATGTTTCTTCCTTATGTCATCTCAGTTAGTTTTTGATTAATGAATTGAGATAATTGAATCGACTCTTTCTGGGATCGACATGTGAACTGAAAGCAGGATGGAGACTTTACATACAAAACATACATGGAGTATATTGTGTATGTCAATAATACACAATTGTTTATTGTTTACTGGGTCAGAAAATAGGCTAGTTACCGTTTTACTTTAAGCTAATTGACTCATATAGCTTCACTATGTGATTTCTAAGAAAACATAAAGCTGTTATGGACAATTCAAGCAGGGGCATCATGCTTCTCCTTACATTCCCACAAAGGAATGATAATATTACTCACATTAAAACACAAGTTGTCATGAGGCCAGCAGGATAGAGTTTCCATCCCATAGAAAAGTCCTACTGATGTTTCTTTTCCACCATTTCACTCAAATGTTTTTATGAGGTGGCATAGTGAGTGTGCTTCATAACGCAGATGAACTAATAATGAAATTATTGGCAATTTATTTTACTATTGATTTTACTTGATTTTGTTGATTAGTTGTTGCCCTTAAGCATTTTAAAATTGTAATCCTGTAAATAATCCACATTATTACTAAATGTATCTGTAATCTGATTACAGCATTTTTTTCTGTAACTATAACAGAATGGTTACCTCTTTTGTATCCTAATTACATAACGCCATTACATGTATTCCATTACTCCACAAGCCTTGATCGAATTCTTGATGAAACTTATCAGTGCCTTGTTAGCCTTGTATTCTGCCAAGAATTCCAGTATCCACATGTGGGGCATCAAATCATAAGCCTTCTTGTAGTCAATCCAGGCTGTACTCAGGTTGTTCTGCCTAGTCTTTGAGTCTTGGGTGATTGCTCTATCAACCAAGTAGCTGGTGCTTTGACCCTCTGGTGTTGGTTCCAATTCTTTTCTGAGCTTTGCTCATGTATTGACTCATGTCTGGCTAGCTTCTCTGCTATGATGCCTGAGAGGATTATTGGCCTGTAGTTGAATGGCAGTGTATGCTTCTGGGATCTTTTATGATCAGCATAGTCCTACTCTGCATTAGCCAATCTGGTTGAGTGCCAGTTGTTAGCAGCTCACTTATTTGTGCTGCCAGGCGGTCATGGAGTGCTTTTAGCTTCTTCAACCAGTAGCTGTATGTCATGTCAGGTCCTGGTCCTGTGCAGTTCTTCATGCCTGGAACTCGTTGCTGGATATCTGCCTTGGTGATTGTGACTGGTTCTTCTTCTGGGAGATCACTATGGTCTGCTCTTAGGTCTTCAAGCCACTTATGTGATGTGTTATGTGATGCCTCCTTCTCCCATATGTCCTTCCAGTATTTCTCAGTCTCAGCTCTGGTTTTATTTAATCTTCTTCTGCTGTTGTTCCCTTGCAGCTGTGAATACAGCCTAGATGGTTCTTTGGAGACAAGACCATTTCTTCCTTTGGCCTCTGCTTCTCTGGTGTATCTCTTCAGTCTTGTAGCCAGAGCTTTGAATCTTTGTTTGACAGTTTCCCAAAGCCTCACTTATGGACATCTTGTAGTACTTCTTTATGGCACAGGACCTGTCTCTCATAACTCATTTCTGCACTTCTGTGCACTGGCTGATCTCCAGGATTCCCTGATCTTGGCTTCCAACCTTCTTCTCCATGGTGGGCACTCTACATACTTGGTCTTGATTTTGTAACCAAGTGTCTTCAGGATTACAGTGTGTGATGTTTGTGGCTATGCCACATTGCAGTCCTCTACAAGCAAGCATTCCTCCCCGGCGGGATTTCCCTGAGGAAATTGGGGAATCCTAGCAATACATAGGCTCAGGGTAATGAGAGGGGTAAGGTCGGCTAACCAAGCACAGCTGGAAGGAAATCTCCAGCCACTCTCCAGCCCGTGACAGTGGACCATAAAAGGGAAGTGGCGACAACGGACAGCAAGTGAGGTAGGAGAGGAGTTTGTAACGATTGTCTCCCTTTCTCCCTTGTTATTTTTTATACAGACTCTCCGTTAGGATCACATCTGCTAATGGTCTGCTGGCTAACAGGCCATATAGGATTCCCTGAGTGGCTGGAGTCTAACCCAGAAGCAAGCTTCACGACCACATGCACACCGAAGACACTGCACTGCACAAGCACAGTTTGGGATTATTGTTGTCACGTAACCTTTATTTCTTGTTTGTTTTGTGAATTTCTTTGTAAATAAATCACGAGTGGAATCTTGAGACATTTTTTGCCTCCTGGCTCTGTTTTGGTTGTCGTCTGGTGTGCTCGCTTAAATTGGTGGAGAATGGGAACAGGCAATGACCAACCCCAGCCTTGGCCATCGACCCTGTGGTGTGGCATCTCTTGGAAGCCAACCTAAAGCAAGGACGGGTGAACCAGGAGCTCATGGAGTGACTATGAATAATGACCCAGGAGTTAGCCACACTACGGATGCTCTCCGCTGCTGCCATGGCTCTGCCGAACCGGCTCAAGAAGTGTTCTTCCATCTAGCCAAGATGACTGCAGATGACGTTGAGGCATCCTGGGGGCCTTTGAGCAGACAGCCATGTGGGAGGGGTGGCTGAGGCTCCAGACAAGCTCCTCACTGGAGAAGCGCAGTGTGCATACTTTGGGGTATGAGGTTGGGGGAGGAGGTGTTCATGTATGCAGTACTCAAGGTTGAGATACTCACATGCTGTGGCTTATCCGTGAGTAGAGCGGCCGCAGCCTTCCACCGTTGCACCGCCAGGATAGGGAGCTGTGGGCCCATGTTGACTAACTCCTATGGACCACATAGAGATGGCTACAGCCGGACCAGTTGACTTCTGAGGAAGTCATCCAATGAGTAACTGTTGACCGATTCCTCCGAGGCCTCCCCAGCAAACAACAGGCTGTCAGCTGGGCACAACACGTGGGAGCTAGCTGAGGCGTTGGAGACGGCCCTGTCGACGCTGGAGATGTCCTGCCTTTGGCCCCGACCATTCTCCGTTGGCGTGGAGACCGGGTCAGCAGTGGTCCCAACCCCCGCCGAATCGGCTGGCCCCCCGGCCAGGAGGACTCTTACCTGTGCCTTCTGGGAGGGACGTCTCATACCGGATAGGCCAGCCGCCCCGAGAGCAAGGATGGCAGTGTGTAACATCCATGATAAGCCAGCCCCAGGGACACCCACAACCACCCTATGCCTAGAGGGACAGCCAGTCACGGCCCTCCTGGATACCAGCGGCAGCATCACCCTGGTGTGGCCAACAGCGCTGCCAGCCACCTCCTGGCCTGAAGACCGAAGGAGCAATCCTTACATTAATCCATGGGGATGTACGGGAAGTGACGGCCACCGAAGTCCGCTTGGGGCATCAAAAAGGTGAGTGGGCCGTGACTGTTGGACTAGTTCCATCCCTCCCTGTGCCCCTTGTCATAGGTCAGGACTGGCCTGGTCTACAGGAGGCCCTCAGAGACAAAGCCGAGAAGAGTGTCACGCCATCGGAGACGCCGCCCCCGCCGCAGATCCTCCAGTGCGACAGCCGCTAATCCTCCTCGCCAACAATGCCATGGCTGAGGCCGACCCAGAAGGTGAGCTCCCCTTTGACTCTAACCCTTTTCTGTGTGTGAGCCAACAGGTTGGCCAGGAGGGGAACTTTGGTCAGGAGCAGAAGGAGGACATGTGGTTGAAACACTGCTGGGCCCAGGTGCTGTGGATCGAGGAGGAAGAGACCCCCACTGGAGGGCAGATGCCTACTTCTTCACACATGGGAACTGATGGCCTCGTGGAGAGGTTTAACCAGACTTCAAAACGCATGCTGCACCAGGTCGTCGAGAGCAAGGGATGGAACTGGGACCTGCTCCACCCATACATGCTCTTTGCCGTCCGTGAAACACCTCAAGCCTCGATGGTGTTCACTCTGTTCGAGTTTCTGTTTGGATAGTGGCCCAGGGGGCTGCTGGATGTCACTAAAGAAGCCTGGGAAGCCCAACAGTTGACTGCTAAGTCGAGCATGTGGGGGAGATGCAGGAGCGGATCATGAAGGTGGGTCCCGTAGTTCAAGAACACATGGTGGTGGCCCAGCAGGAGCAGCAAAGGGTCTATAACATCCAAACTCAAACCCGCGAGTTCCAGGTTGGCGAAAGAGTGCTGCTCCTAGTCCCCAGCGCCGCGTGTAAATTCCTCACACGCTGGCAGGGCCCATACATGGTGGGTGGGCAAGAAGGACCAGTCAACTACCACCTACAGCAGCCAGGTAAGCGAGCTGAACAAGTTATATAATGTTAATTTACTAAAACGGTGGACAGAACCCAAGCCGGTGCTCTCCTCTGCTTTTTCTATTGCAGGAACCCCGGAGGCCGTCGAGAAGAGCTCTCACCATCCCAGCGTCAGGACCCGGATGAGTTAGTGATGCAGTATCGGTATGTCTTTTCCTCCAAGCCCGGGCGAACCAACGCAGCGCAACACAGCATCAAAACCCCTCCCGGAGTTATTGTTCGGCATCGGCCCTACTGAGTGCCGGATGCCCGGTGTCACGGTATAGAGGCAGAGGTCACCCAAATGCTTCGAGACAGCATCATTGAAGAGTCCACTTGCCTCTGGTCCAGCCCTATCATCATGGTGCCCAAACTTGATGGGAGCCTCCAGCTATGCAACGACTTCCGGAAAGTCAATGAGGTCTCCGAATTTGATGGGTATCTGATACCCACACACTATAAGGATAAACAGATTGGGGCACATCATTTAATTCTTGAATTCAGGTGTTTCAATGAATCCATTGCCACAGGTGTATAAAATCAAGCACTTAGCAATGCAGTCTCCATTTACAAATATTTGTGAAAACAAATGGGTCATTCTGAAGAACTCAGAGACTTAAGAAGGTTGATGAAATTTCATCCCTTCCGGATATTCCGTGGTCAACTGTAAGTGGAAATTGGCAACTAGAAGCATTTAGGAACAATGGCCACAGAGCGGAAGACCATGTAGAGTCACAGAGTGGGGTCAACGTCTACTAAGGTCCATGGTGCGTAAAGGTCACCAACGTTCTGCTGATTCCATAGTTGAAGAGTTCCAAACTTCCACTGGCATTAATGTAAGCATAAAACTGAGCAGCGGGAGTTTGAGGGAAATTGAGGGAAATAGCTTAGTGTCAATCAATCTATTGCAGTATAATAATATGAATGTCCATATCACCTATTTTCTATGTATGGACATATTTTGCAAGTTCCAGCTGTTGAGGTGTCTCAACCTCGTTCTAAAACAGAATAGTTTGTTCTGCCTTGATTAGATTGTGTAAAATAATGAGGGAGCCATTCAAGACTGCCTTGAATTGGCTGAAACCGGAATCAAGGTGATAAAAAGACACGTTGTTGAGAGAAAAGCAGCTTCATTTTTTATTTACCCTCTGAACGGATCAGTCTGTGTTCTTTCCAATAGAGGAGATTCTGTGGATCATTTGATCTTGTGGAGTTGTTCAAAGTTTCATTCACCGGGAGCTTCGTGGAATGGGTTTCCATGGCCAAGCTGCTGCATGCAGGTCTCACATCACCAAGTCTAATGCCAAGCGTCGGATGGAGTGGTTTAAAGCATACCGGCACTGGACTGTGGAGCAGTGGAAATATGTTCTATAGAGTGACGAATCATGCTTCTCTGTTTGGCAATCAGATGGGTGAGTCTGGGTTTGGTGGATGCCAGGAGAACGTTACCTGATTGACTGCATTGTGCCAACTGTGAAGTTTGATGGAGGAGGGATAACGATGTGGGGCTGTTTTTCAGGGTTTGGGCTAGACCCCTTACTTCCAGTGAAGGGCAATTTAATGCTTCAGCATACCAAGCCATTTTGGACAACACTATGCTTCCAACTTTGTGGACACAGTTTGGGGAAGGCCCTTTTCTATTCCAATACAAAGTATTGTATTACATTATTATTATATAAAGCACGGTCCATAAAGACATGGTTGGATGAGTTCGGTGTGGAAGTACTTGACTGGCAATACAAAGTATTGTATTACATTATTATTATATAAAGCACGGTCCATAAAGACATGGTTGGATGGGTTCGGTGTGGAAGTACTTGACTGGCACAGAGCCCTGACCTCAACCCCATCGAACACCTTTGGGATGAACTGGAATGGATATTGCAAGCCAGGCCTTCTTGTCCAACATCAGTGTCTAACCTCATAAATGCTTTACAGAATGAATGTGCACAAAGTCCCACAGAAACACAAAATCTTGTGGAAAGCCTTCCAAAAAGAGTGGAAGCTTTTATAGCTACAAAGGGGGGGGAACAACTCCATATTAAACTCAATGTATTTGAATGCAACGTCATTAAAGTTGATGCTGATGTATTGATCAGGCATCCCAATACTTTTGTCCATATAGTGTTTTATTTATAGATCATAGTCTCATTTTTACATTTCATTTTTTTTTTTTACATTTTTACAGCCCTCATGAGGGGAGGGTGAGCATATCTAGACTGGTGTGCTATATTGTGGGAGAATATAGGAGTCGATTGTAATGTTGGCACTACATTACAGTACTGACAGTAGCCCAAGAGTGAAACCCTGTTTAGGGCTTGAACATGACCAACAGACTTTTGTGGCTTTTAAAATGTAAAAATGAGACTACGGTGACCTAAGGGTGCTGTTCTTTGGCCACAGGCCCAAAAAGCAACCCTAGCACACAGGGCAGATTCTAGTCCAGTTGCCCCACTACTTGGAATATGGCCTCGATCAGTTCGCCCACAGAGGTAAGAACATCTGCAAATTTAAGTAGTTGCTATAATAAAAGCAGAAAGTAGCAAATTAATGCAAATCGGTGCCATTCATGAGGCAGTACTTTAATATCTGATGAGAATATTGTTGGTAGGGCAAGGCGTTTATTGGAATGTGGGTCCAAGTCAGCATACTACATACTTAAGTCTGGTTTTGATACCTCAAAGCATTGCTGAGTTATGACATCAATTCTGGTTTCGCAGCTTTGCCACGATTTTTGATTAACTGTAAAGGATGAATGTTTTGTCTTTGTCTTGGGATCACCCAAGATTCAAACACACACGAGAATTACTTTAAGGCAATCACATCAAAAGTTATTGGGCAAAACAAATTTTTACTCATTGTGGTGCTCCCCAGTGATCAAATGACTCAAGTTTTTTACAGCTCCACAGAAGGGGGTACTGAGTCTATGTACTAAGTTTGGTGGTGATGCATACAACTGTTGCTGAGATATGACCTCACTTCCTGTTTCAATTGACTGTAATGGACTAATGATTTCGAAAATCAAAAAGACCATATGATAACTTTTGTGAGGCTTGCTCAGAAAATCATAAGTTTCAAATTTGGTGAAAACTCGACAAAAGTTTGATGAAATCCAATATGGTGGCAAATCCAACACAACTGACATCATGGGGTGCGTGCATTGAGTCATGTAATCAAATGGTAGCTCATGTTCCAAAATCAGGCATAGGGTTCAAAAGTTAAATACATTAAGATGGATAAAATTTCTAAATTTGACCCATTGGTGGCACTAGAGCACTAGAGTTGCAAATATAAAACCTGGTGAAAAGAATTACGTGACTGTCCTCAATCTGTGTGCTAAATTTCCAAACATCTTACCATAAGGTTTTATGGGCTACCATACACCCTAACCAGAAGAAGAAGTCGAATAATTTGAAAAGGTAGAAACACACTGTGTGCCTACTCAGCTTTGCTGATTGTCCCCCAAAAAGATGAATAAGAAAAAGGAGAATCACAATGGGTGCCCATGCAGCTTCACTGCTTGGCCCCTAGTTACTAACAAATTATACAAACACAACCAGATTCTCAGAGTTCTGCTGTACCTTAATGGCAAGGTCACAGTGCTGGCTGGCTGTGGTGAGCTGCTCAATGTGTCTGTCCACCTCAGCCACTGAGAGGCTGCAGGCGCTCTTCTTGCGACCACATACCACACTCTCCAGGCCCATCAGCACCCGTTGCAACTCTGAATTTAGATCACTGCAGTTATCTAAGGAGAAAAGAGAACGTGGCTCAGAGAATTTAACACATTGGGGAAATGTTAATCTCACACTGCAAATGTTAATCTCAATACTACAATTAACTTAATAGAGTTATTATAGCAATTAGTGCTTAAAATGGGATCGCCATTGAGCACTATAAAAGCCTCACTGGGACAGGAACCATGCTGCTCAATGCTTGCTTTATAAATGTTTTGTTTATGAGAGGGAATGGGGCAGTGAACAGGAGAGTTAATGATATTACTTCTGTGTTTATCTCACATTCTGTGACAATAGCTACAGAAAACACACCTGCTCTATTAAAACAGCAAGTTAAAAATTATTTGAACTTATCAAAATGAACATTCCACAGATTTCAGATGAGAAAGGATGCAATTAGCAAGTTTTACCTATGCTATTATCTAGCCATTTATGTAACTACCTAGATTGTTTTGTTGTTGGAGTGTAATTAGCACCAACCAGAAATGATCAAAATTGCACCAACTGCTTATAAAATTATGTCTGATTTCAATAATTCCATTATCAAGAAATTTACACATCTGTAAGACCACTGTGAGCTGGCAATGTTATGTCGGATCTGTGTATTTTTGTTAAGCTCTTCCATGCTAGATACACTGGCTTTTAGACCAGACTACATCTTTCTCTTCTCTTGGTGTTCATAGTTAGTTTGATTATCCCATCCTAGTCAAGTGCAGTTGACCTGATAATTGCTTCATCTAGTCTGAAACATTTTCTAACAAAGTTCATTTAGATGCTTTCTTTGCCATCTGCCTCATTTTTTCCATCACTCAACTAGTTAATATCCCCACAGTGGTGATTAGTTAATGTATTACTTGACTGGTCTGTGCAACCCAGTGTGATAAAGATGGATGATAGAACTTTAAAAAAAAAACATTTTAAATACTTACACTTATTATAATAGATATATTTGGAGGCAGCACAGTGGTGTAGGGGTTGGCACTGTCGCCTCACAGCAAGAAGGTCACCCAGGGTGCCTTTCTGTGTGGAGTTTGCATGTTCTCCCCGTGCATGTGTGTGTTTCCTCTGTGGACTCTGGTTTCCTCCCACGGTTAATTAGGTTAGGTTAATTGGCTACTCTAAATTGCCCATAGATGTGATTGTGAGTGTGAATGTTCCCAGCCACTAGGGGGCACAGTTAGTGTTACGTGGTGCCGTTCCCAAGCCCGGATGAATTGGGAGAGTTGTACCGGGAAGGGCATCTGTCGGAAAACCCCCAGCCAAATCAATGAGGTGGACAACAGATGATCCGCTGTGGCGACCCCTCACAGGGAATAAGTCGAAAGAAGAAGATAAAAAGAAAATGTTTGTCATCTTTACTATCACAGCAATAAAGTCCATTATGGTCCAATATGGTCGAGCAGGGCACCTATCTGTGTCGAGTTTGCAAGTTCTCTCCTGTGTCTGGTACAGTACCAAGTCATGATTAATCATGTTAGTCATAAGTTAGTGCGGTCATAGTGCCAGTCCCAAGCCCAGATAAATTGGGAGGGTTGCATCAGGAAGGGCATCCAGTGGAAAAACCTCTGCCAAATCGATGAGCAGGTGATGGATGATCCGCTGTGGTGACCCTGGATGGATCTTCAAATTTTAGCTGATCTTAAGCTTTTAGCTTTTTCCACTTGTGCAAGTCTTTTCAAAACAGTGTATAGTGTATATGTATGTTCACATTTTAAACTTCACATAGTTAATAATGAATTCAGTTATATTTCATTGTTCCCTACTAAAAAAATAAGACAAGGTATGACTGTAAACCCACTCTACAACTTCAGCCTAAACCCTGAATATACAATCTTTCCATCATGTTAGAAGGGGTTGAATATTATTTCTATATGAACAAAAGTTGAAAATTATTGTAATGTTGTCTCCTCATGATTTTCGCCTTCTTTAGTTTATGTGATTCACAAATTACAGGTCACTTAAGTAGTTAAGATTCAAATTCAATTTTAGAGGACTGTAGCAGCTTTAGCACGAACAAGGTAATAAAAAGCCCAAAAGGATGTTGCGATTAAAAAAAATTATTCTGTAGCGCACCAGCTCAACCGTATCTTCTGACAGATGTATATATTAAGCTTGCGTGAACTGGAAATCAAAATGTCTGGAAAACTGAAAAAGATCATTAAAGATGAGAATTTGACATAAAGCATAATAGCCAAAGAAATCATGTATGAATGAATCCACCACTCATGGTTAGAATGGTGGTTAGAAAGTGATTAGAAAAAACATAAAAATGTATGTGTGCACATAGGCAAGCCACACATTCTGAAAAAAGCTCAGGTATATTACAGTTTAATGGACACTGCTTTTAAATCACTCAACTGATTCCACTGCTCTTAAATTACTCAAGTGGGGACTAAAGAGAAAGAGATCTAAAACACACTTTGGTTTATGATGACATTATCAGCCTGATATGATTATGTGATTTCCTGTGATTTTTCCTTTTTTGGTCTGTCCTGCCATGGCATGGTTATGATTGCTGGTACCCAACTCATCCAAATGAGAGTAACCTATACCCTACAAGCAAACATTTTTTCTGTTGTTAATGGGAAAGTAAGTGTAATGACTTTCTAAACAAAGCAAGGTAAGATTTGCTTGGTTAGCTTTAGTTTTGTGGCTAAAAAAACTTTAGCTAATTTTTGTAGCAAGCAGGTAAACAACCTTTTTTTCTAAAATTATTGATTAAGCCATAATTTATTTCCAATGTATGTATTCTAGCTAAAGGCTTCAATAGATTCATGAATGATTTATACTACAACAGGCAAGCTATATAATTCCTAGAATGTCAATGAATGAATGAACTCAATGAGCCACAGGTGAATCAACGAATTCCCTGTTTGAGGATCTGTAGGAAGACAGTAAAATTACTTGCCCATGTCCAAAGTTGCCCTTGCCCTAAGTTTATTTTTGCACAATTTTTGTCTACTTTCAGCTGACAGAGTAGCACTTAAATTAACTTTTTCCTGTCAACATAGCGCTGATATAGTTTACGACATCAATCTCTAAATCTCTACAGTACTACCCCCACCCCCACCCAGACCAAATTCCATCCTCCCATTGTCAAACTTCTTTCTATAACTACATATAAGGATCCAAGAATTGATAACTCCATGCATGTATCCTTGTCGGGATTACTTACCTATGTCTGCAGTGACCAGCAGTGACTGGTTTTCAGGTAATGAGGTACAAGACTTTTGATCAGGGTCCTGGTCCACACTCTGCTCAACTTCATTAGCTACCAGTTGGCTAGGGCTGAACTTGGAGCTCAACTCTGAAAACTCATCTTCTTTTCTGAGAGAGAGGGAGAAATAGACGGGGGGTTAAATATAGCAATTACGGCAGTCAAGCAGAACAGCGGGGTATAGTTGCATTGGAAACTTCATGATCCTGGACTGCTTTAGGGCATAGTCTTGAGTCATTTCACCAAGTTTGGTTTAGATACTTAAAAGCAATACTGATAAATAGCCTAATAAATATCCTGTTTGTTGGTTTCACTGTAGAATATGATGTCAAAACTGGACATTTCCAGACCTTAGAATCCAAAAAGGAAAAAATCAAGATTTTATAAGTAAGATATTAAGAGAAATTAAAATAACACATTTTTTTTTATTTAAGTGCCCCATAGTGGTAAAATGGGGGTAAAATTTTACCATTTTAAAAGTGGTAAAAAATTTTCTCTACTCCCTTTCAGCAGGGTCTTGAGTCAGTTCATCTAGTCTGGTGTAAATATATAAAAGTGTTGCTAAAATATGGGCTCATTTCCTGTTTGGTGGCTTTGCCGCCAAGTTTGGTTGGCAGTTACTAACTAACAGTTTCAAAGACCAAAACGCCACCTTAGTAATGCTTACTAGTAATTACCTTAGTAATGCTTACGGACCATGCATTACTTACGTTAGTCCGAACATCATCTGTGCTACATTTGGTGAAGACTGGACAAATTTTTTGGCCTGTGAAAAAAATTTAAACCTTTTGATAAAATCCAGCATGGTAGCCACATCGATTATGTTGACATGACAAATTGCCATTTCTTAGCCTTGGGTTCACACATGCTATCACCAGACACAAGGCTACCACATCAAGTTATTTGCCAAAACACATTTTTGTTTATGACAGCTCAACCCCAAATGAGGCAAAATTCTTTGTGCTTCCTCAAAATGGGGTCCAGAATTTATGTTCCAAGTTTGGTGTCGATATATCAAACACTTCGAGATCAAAGAGGTTAATCTTGGTTCCAAAATTTTGTCGCTCATTATCTCTTTGTTTCTTTGCAAATCCTGCCTTACTGCTGATGAGTGGCTTGCAGGGTTGGGAGGGTTACTTTAAAAATGTTTTCGGATACAGTTACTAATTAACTGTTTGAAAATGTAATCAGTATTGAAAGTAATGTAACTGATTACTTTCTGTTACTTTTGGATTACCTCATACCAAATATGCAGATGATAACAGAATTTTCACAGCTGGAACATCACTGTACTCTGATGTTGTTCCCCTTTTCTGATTTAAAGACAAAATAATGGTGAAATTTCCACCAAGTGAGCACATTTCCATGATATCACAAGTCCATGATATTGAATAGGCAACTGCAAGATTAGCTATGATTTCATGCAATACCAGAGTGGTGTTGTCAGACTCGTGAAGTGTTGTAATGTATGCATGTGCATTGTAGTCATTCTTTATCTTAAAATGTATTTTAGGGCTGCACCTACCGATTATTTTAATAATCAATTAATCTGTTGATTATCTTTCTCAGCATTACTACAGAACCTTTTCTTAGCTAGGCTTAGTTAAATAGCACTTCACTAATAAAATTAATGACATTTATCAGATAATCGGTCACAGCATGAATATATTATCAAGTGCTCACATCAACCAAATGAGACACAGGGACTAAGGTATAGGGAATATGCACAGTGTTTGCTGCATATCACTTTTTTATTCACTTACCATACTTTTTGCAACTGTGTGTCTGTATTTCAAGCCATGGTTTGTTCAAATTTCAAACAGGCACATTCAAAATAAAGATCAAATAAACATCAGCTGCCTGTTTCACTCACTGAATCTCTCAAATGTTAAGTTCATTTTGCTTGCTGTGTGTGCATGTGAGGAGAATTCAATTAAAAATTGTTTGTATAGTGCTTTTAACAATGGATCCTATCACAAAGCAGCTTCACAGAAATATATAAATTCTTGTTATAAACTTAGGAATCTACAAATTTATACATAAATTTATATATATCCTTAATGAGCAAGCCTGTGGTGACGGTGACATGGAAAAGCTCCCTGAGACAACATGAGGAACTTTAGAGGAACCAGACTCAAAAGGGAACCCATCCTCATTTGGGTGACTCTGGACAGTGCAATTACAAATAACACATAATAACGTATAATAGTGCAATTACGTATAATAATGTTATGTGGTCAAAAAAAGTTGTGTAGCACAAAATTCACTATAGTTTTAATATGAAGCTATTTTGTTGAAGTTTTCAACTGATTCACTGATGGAGACTTAAGTGCAAGACAGTGATAATAACCCCAACCAGAAGTAAGACACTATGCGAGTCGCTGAGTTCATCGGGCGCACTCACATGTGCCATGAGGAGCAGGTCCTGACAGAACCCCTCCCAAAGGCGCAACTCCTGGAGTGCCACACAAAGTTGTCCCACGGGGGGCCTGGGCCTGTGGTCTCAGGCCTATCCTTAGGAACCCCCACATGGAACTTTTGTCTCAATGGGAACACGGGCAGGAACTCAGGCAGGAACTCAGGCAGGGAAGCAGGCAGGGAAGCAGGCAGGGAAGCAGGCAGGGAAGCAGGCAGGGAAGCAGGCTTGGTTGGGTACACTGGAACAGGAGCAGGCTCGGAGAGATGCGCAAAGAGTCAAGCAGGCTCGGAGGGATACGCTGAGGCTTGAGCAGGCTCGGAGAGATGCGCTGAGACTTGAGCTGTGACAGGAATGGACTCTGTGACTTGCGCTGCATCTGTAACTTGAGCAGCGTCTGTGACTTGTGCTCTCGCTGGAGCAGCGTCTGTGACTTGTGCTCTCGCTGGAGCAGACTCTGTGGCTTGTGCTCTCGCTGGAGCAGACTCTGTGGCTTGTGCTCTCGCTGGAGCAGACTGACTCGGTGGCTTGTGCTCTCGCTGGAGCAGACTGACTCGGTGGCTTGTGCTCTCGCTGGAGCAGACTCTGTGATTTCGGAGGGATCAGTCTCTGTGACTGGGAGAAGAACAGGGTCTCTGACTTGTGCTCGCACTAGAACCAGCTCTGTGACTTGAGCTCTCACTGGAACAGGTTCTGGAATGTGTATTGAGACTGTGACTTGTACTTGAACAGGCTCTGTGATGAGTACTGGGACAATGACGGGTGCTGGAATAGGTGCTCTGACTTTCACTCTCGCTAGAACAGTCCTTGTAACTTGTGCTCTCAATGGAACAGGTACTGGTTCCATAACCTTACAGTCTCTGTGGCCATGAACTGGACAGTCTCCTCGCGA
>JAQQZX010000017.1:9568305-9583964 GCA_030068355.1 Notoglanidium maculatum
AGCGTGTGTGGCTGTTTGCCTGTGTCGGCCCTGTGGTGGACTGGCGACCTGCCCAGGGTGTACCCCGCCTCTCACCCCAAGATACTGTTTTTGACTGTTTGACCCAGACGGATAAAGCGCTATAGATGATGGATGGATGGACACTGTGTGCTGCCAGCAATCGTTTGTGTTTTGCAACCATTTGGGTATTACATGCCAAATTTGTATTTATAGAAATATTATTATTGTGTTTACAGCTTGCCCTCACCTCATGTGGTGCATGGCAGCACATTAATTTGATTTCTTCTGGGACTCTGAAATGGATTTTTCTCATCACTGTTCTTGAACCTAGTTTCAGAAGGTTTATCACTACAAGATTCATCACAGAGAATATCAAAAGCGCTTAAAAATATGAGCCTTTGTTCACACTGCACATTCATTCATTGCAGGAACACACACCAAGTAGTCATTAAGATGGGTGGTGTAGTTGCCGAGCCCCAAAGTTAGTCAGCGACTGGTAAATCAGGTGACATCTTGAAATGCTCACTAGATGTAATCTGAATGGTGCTTTCTACAGGTAAGGAGCCAGAGAAGGCCCGTGAGCGCTACGACAAAGCCACCATGAAGCTACACAACCTGCACAACCAGTATGTGTTGGCAGTGCGTAGTGCCCAGCTGCACCATGAGCACTATCATGAAAACACTCTCCCTCTGCTGCTCGATTCTCTGCAGAAGATGCAAGAGGATATGGTCAGCACCTTGTGAGTCTTGCACGTCAGCCAAAGCTCACACACATACAAGACCAGCTTTAAAAAAAATTTTTTATTCATGTTTGACTGTTGGTTGTTAAAATGCATAGTTTGATAATGGCATAGATAAGGACACTAATAGTTGACAGTTACATGGTATAATTTTATAAGGGCTCAGGCCACATCAGTCAGGATGTTATTCAGTTTCATCTTTAAATTTGTCTAATATTTCTTACTATAAGAAGATTTCAAAAAGGATATTATGCTCATGTAAATAGTTTCATTTTAAGGTTTGTCATGTGATAGTTGTACATTTGAAATGCTTATTGTGAGGCTCACATATTCTCTAGCTTTGCAATTCTAAATGCTGTATATAAGAAGATAAGGGGTAAGTAGAAAATGAAGAAAGATTCTGTATAATTAAAATATACAGTCAGGTATAGTAAGTATGTGGACAGTAACACAATTTTTGTACTTTTGCACCTGTACACCACCCCAGTATATTTGAAATGAAGCCATCAAGATGTGATTGAAGTGTAGATTTTCAGCAATGAGTTTAACAAACATATTGCATTAACCGTTTAGGAATTGCAGCCTTCTTTACTTAGTCCAGCAGTCTAAACATATAGTTAAGGCAATATTTTTGTTAAATGCCTTGAATTAAATCTGAAATTCTATACTTCAGTCACATCCTGATTGCTTCATTTCAGATCCGTTGTGGTGGTGGACAGAGGCAAAATTACAAAACGGCCGTCACTGTCCAAATACATTTGGACCTGACTTAGGGATGAAATGGTTACCTGTTTCACAGTAAAGTTCTCCATGGTTAGTACCACCATTTCAAATTTTAATTATCATTAAAACTATGATTAATTATCATTAAAGCCGTTGATTACCAACATTTTTAAGGAAAAACTCTCCTTAAATATTGTCCAGCATCAACCAAAGTTAGCGACAGTCTAACAATACATGAATGCTGCTCGCAAGACTCCAGTCATTTTTGGATGCTGAATAATTTGGTCACTGGTCGGCTCCAGTCAACGCTACTATTTTAGGGATCATGGCAGCTGCAGCAGAGAGACTTGGGTGCGAAAGAAGTACAGTATAAAAGTTTCCAAGGCTTCAAAAGTACAGGAGTACTTCAAATGATAGCAGCAATGTTGTCTATTCACATTTCTTAAGTTACCTTCAGTAGGGAGAGTTTTTTTTGTTTTCCTTTGTCCTTGTAGTTGCTAAATGCACTAAACCCGTTATTAAACCCGTAATGCTGTCTGCCTGCTCCTTCCAATTTCCACTGAGTAAGTATGTGAAAAAATAGTTGACAGATGAATCAATAGAAAATAGTTGTTAGTGGCAGCCCTAATGTTATTACTTTAATATTTAATCAAACAAAGTTCATAGTGCTGCTAATGTTATTTGTGGTTTTCAATATAAGAACTTGGTGAAGTTTTTGCTTCAGTCCTTTTTGAATATTTTCACAATACATTTATGTCATTTGGCAGACGCCTTTATCCAGAGCGACTTACATGTATCTCATTTATACAACTGAGCAGTTGAGGGTTAAGGGCCTTGCTCAAGGGCCCATCAGCGATAGCTTGGCAGTGCTGGGATTTGAACTCACAACCTTCCAATCACTAGTCCAACATCTTAACCACTGAGCTACCACTGCCCTATAACAATACATGTTAACAATACAATGATAATGCTGATAACTGTGATAATTTTTAAATTTTCATACCATTTCATCTCTGGACTGTATGTACAAAATATGCAGAATATATTAGGCGAACTGGGTTGTGTCTAATAAGTATGTAGGTAGCATCTGTAAGCTGCAGTTACTTTATTATTTAGCATAAGAGTGCAAAAGGTATTGAAATACAGTGCAAAGTAGTGTTAAAAATTATCAATAAATACAGTGGGTATAAAAAGTCTACATGTCAGAGCTTTTCCCGCCCTCGATGTGAAATTGCGGTGTATAAAAAAATTAAGTAAAAAAACAGTCAAATATTTTAGGGGAAATAAATAACCTGGTTGCTTAATTGAGCAGACCCTTTTATGTTTGGGGATGTAGCTTTGCTCAGAATGAACCAATCACACATTCAGTCTCGTGGTCAAAAGTCATACAATCGATGAAGTTATTTTTGATTAAGCCCAAATAAAGATCAATTTTTGTACGCTTTTCTTTACATCATCTTGGTTTCATCTGACTGCTGAAGACGTGGTCCTCTAAGAGTTTACGAAGCTTGTATTGTATCACACTTGTTGAAAGGTAACAATCAGAGAGGGGTATAAAAGATTTCATAAGACATTAGATGCATCAAGGAACACCGTGAAGGCCATCATCAACAAACTGAGAAAATGGCGCCTCAGCAAAAGCAGGATATCCCACCAACATTTTTACAAAAGAACAAGAAAAGAACTTGCCAGGAACGCTGCCAGGTAACATTAAAGGAGCTGCAGGAACAGCCGACAAGTAATGATTACTCTGTGTGTGTGACAACAATCTCTTGACGTGTCTAAGCTATGGGGTAGGGTGGCTATATAGAAGCCCTTTCTCATAAGAAAAAGTCACCCTAAACTGCCTGTAGCAAAATGTGTTATGATCTGACAAGAACAAATCCAAAAGCTATAAAAATTCCATAATTCCAAAATATATGTTGTGCGCAAAATCTCCAGAAGTACGCCATACCCAAGGTGTAGCATGGTGGTGGCACCATCAGCTGCTTTTCTCCAGCCTGAACCGGGGCTTTTATCAAGGCGGATGGAAGCCTGAAAAGCTGCAAATGCCAGTCATTTTTAGTGGAAATCATGCAGGTGCTTGCTAGTGAACGGAAGATGTAAAGGAATTTCAGCACAATAACACAAAACATACATCCAAATCAACAAAGGAAAGGCTTAACCAAAGGAAGGTCAATGTTTTTGAATGGCCTAGCCAGAGCCCAGACCTGAATCCAACTAAACATCTGTGTGGAGACCTGAGGCAGGCTGTGCACAGGAAATGGGAATGTTTTTGGAAGAAAGCGTGGGAGAATATTTTGCGAAGTTAAGATGTGCCATGCTGGTAGATTCTTCCCTAAAACGACTGAGTGGTGTAATTAAAAAAAAAGTATTCATTTAGGAGTATGCACAGTTATGTAACCAGGTTATTGTGACTTTTTTATTTTTCCTATTTTCCCCTAAAATATTTGAGTGTTTTCCACTTAGTTCCTGTTGTAATTTTACATTGAGGTTGGAAAAAGTTCTGACATGATTTATCTTAGTTTTATTTATTTTTTTTTACTTCACAAAAACCTGCCATTTTGTAACAGTGGACTTTTTATATCCTCTGTATGTATAATTTGTGTAATAAATACGATCGATATATTATATGAAGAATGATTATTATCAAAGCATTAGTAAATAAATGTTTATATAATTTATGATTAGGTCTTACTTTTTTTGTACAGATTTCAAGTTTTTTTATTTCCATTTCGGGGCTTTTTTTTTTTGTTTGTTTTAAATCTTGGCCACTATACACTTTTTGTTTAATTTCAGTATAGTGATAAAACCTTCAGTTAAATTTAGAGTAGTATTGCTCATTGTTGTCGCCTAAGAACTGAGTCTTGGATTTCTGTTGTTTTGTTTTCTAAGAGTTTCAGGTTCTAGATGTTAGAACCCTTTTGTTTTTTTTCCAAGAGGGATTCAAGCTAGTACAGTTGAAACCCTGTATTTGAGTCTTATTCTTCATGTTATTGTTCGTCAAAGTTAGACTTGCGTTAATAATGAATATTACTGTACATTGTGACTTTAGATCTGGGCTGATATTTCTTGTTTTTAATGTAGGTAGTTTTATACAGTAGGAAAGATTTATTTTCATTAATTTTGCCATCAGAATAATTCTGCAAGTGTTTAAACGGAATATCACCAGCTAATTAACTCCATTCACATAAACACAAAATGACATTTTATCACCTAGATTTTCAGGTTAACAAATGAAACCAAGTTTCAAATTTCCTAGTGTTTAATGATCAGTTAGTTGATCTCGCATCACTGAGGTATTTGCATCCAACATGCCAGGTAAGATCAGTGAGCTAAAATAAATATGAAGCATCAATTGAAACTGTTCCATTAAATTAGTGGCGTATGAAAACTCCTGTAACAGTTGCATGTATCTACGATTGTTCATGTTTGTGAGAAATGATTAGTCTTTAAATGTATAAATATATAGTTACTCAAATAAACAAGCACTTTTATGTTTTATTTTATTATTTTTTTTTAATTTTGTGTATTATTGAATCTAAATCACGGTCACGTTCATACGGTCAATAAGCCAGTCCAATGGATTTGTTTAATATTATCCAACGCTAAAGGTTTGGAAATTGTTTAAGTTTCATTTAACGCTGAATGGAGGCACATACATATATTGTTTTGTTATATTTCAGTTTCCCCTTTTTCAGACTTCTCAACATTTATATTTAGTTCTATGTAATGTGATTCTCATGTCATGCTGCACGCATCTTCAATAGATAATCCTGACCAAAACATTTTGAAAGTTGATTGGCAAAAATGGAAGTATAGACTTTGAATGCTGATGTTATTTATTTATTTATTTTTTTGTTAACCATGGCTGTATTCATTTTTTTTTTTAATGTAAAGGAGAAATATATATTCTTGTTATGCTTGTCTTGTTCTCTCTTCGAGGAAGGGGATACTTGAGGAGTACAGTGAAATCACCAGTCTCTTAACAGATGAAATTGTGAAGGCCCACAAAGAAATACACACCTCTATTGATCAAATAGACCCTGCATCTGAATACGACAACTTCATTGAAGTGTACAGGTATGTGAAAGGACTTGGAAATACAAAGCATAGCTAATGCTCAAGAACTTATTATTATTATTATTATTATTATTATTATTATTATTACCATTTTTCCTAGGTCACCTGAAACCAACGAACCTAATGTAGAATTTGATGTCTCACTATTAGAGGAAACCGAGTCTCTTCAAGCCAATGAGATTCTATGGAATAATTTGACAGCAGACAGTTTACAAGCAATGTGAGTTCATTTGTCTTCTAATTTCAGATTGAAAAGGGTTAATGCATGAATTTTAGACAAACACAATATTATGTTTATAGCAATAGAATCCAAGTTCTCTTCCTGAAAATCCTTGACATCTTTAAAGGGCTTGTTTAAGGGGAGGTTGCTATAAAGGTGTGCTTTATACTTATGGGACTAATGAAAAAGTTGAGGGTGTGGGACCTTTTTACTTTTACATAGATAGAAATAAACATTACAAACCAGTACTGGTACCTGGAATTTGGTACCTGTACCCAATGGTACTTTTTTTCGGTACTTTACTCTCTTTATCAAAAAAATATAAATTCAGTTGTAAAATAAATAAGTCCAAACTTCTCAATGTCAACATTTTATCATTTATTTAGAACATTTTACACACCAAACAGAATAAAACCCCTCTCTACCTCCCTCTCCCCTCTCAAATCATCCTTACCACCTTCAGTTTGTCACAATCAGTTTTACAGTTGTTGACAGTCGAGGCTAAGCCCTGCGACATTGTAAACAATTTGGTTTACAACATACATGCATTCTTGTAACAGTGAAGCAATAAGCAAACACTATTGGCTAACATGCACTTCATGTGAATAAATACTTGTGATAAGCGCTCACGGTAATGAACGTACGACAGGGCATGGTGTTAGCACTCTGCGTTTCGCAGAGGTGATGTCACATGGTCTCACGCTCTTTCCAACATATTCTTTAATGCTGAAGTATAATTCCATGGATGCAGTCGACACATGCTGTATGCACGCACCGTCCCGAATTCTTCGCACGCATGCCGAATGCCGAAAAATGCACACACATGCCGAAAATTTTCGTAGACTCTACACACAGCGTCTAAATTTTGGGTCTGAGCGGACGTGTGTGTGTGTGTGTGTGTGTGTGTGTGTTAACTGCACATGTGCGAAACTAAGCATGTAGCCTGGTGCTCTCTCTCCTTTAAACAAACACACACACACACACAAATGGTCTCTCACGGAGTTGTGATCTCAGGTACCGGAATTCTGCACCGTGAATAGGTGCTCGGTAGTACCAATGGAATTCGGTCAGTACCCTGAAAAGTACCGGTACCCAACCCTAATCATTTCAAATGAACATAAACTGGCTTTTCCCTAGGCAAAGTTAAAAATTGGTCTGATTGCTCCTAGTTTGTTATAGAGTCTTAGAATATAGTGCAGGTTCGTACACAAGAAATTACAGCGGGAATGGGCAGGAAATGGTCAGAATATGTGCGCTGTAGGTGGGAGTCAATTGATTGATAGTCAACAGTTTTTGAGACTTGCTGGATACCGTTTCTACCAAAAGATGTAGAATGTAGTTTGTAGCTACATGTCTGAAAATTGAGGGTTGATTAGATGTTGGCTAGCCTAGCAGAAGAGTGTTTTCATTACTTAACCGTGGTCAGCTTTAATCTCTTATTGGAGCAGGGTATCAATGCAGATTTGTGTTGTAACTATTTCAAGGCTAAGGTCTACAACAGAGGAGCTCGTCTTGACCCAAAAGAGTCTACAGAGTAAAGAGGACCTTATGGTAGACCTGCAGAGTAAAATTGAGGAGTACGCCAAAAGTTGCAAGAAGAAGTCTGAGTACGTAGAGCACCACATCTCACATGTGTAATGTTGACCACATTTTGTTTTAGCTTTTTGGGAAACTTTGCGTTTTTATTGCAATTTGACAGAGTTTTTGTACTATATGTTAGACGAAAGTGAGTGGTAAGTAATTATGTACTAAAAATATGTATTAAAAGGGCACACATCAGATATCTAAGTAAACAGTTGAAGGGGGATGTGATCAAGTTATAGCTGAGGGCATGCATTTATTTTCCTTTTTTTTCACTCACACTTAATCTCAGGATTTATCCTTTATATATTATATATCATCCACCTGCATCATTCAGCACCATTATTCCGTCCTTATTTTTTACAGGCTTTGAGTGATACTACCACTGCATAGTACTGAATTTTCAAAAGGATGGCGTGAATAGCCCACACTGCCGATTCTGACATAGCTTTCTGAAATAATTTGCATAGTGATGCACACATTTATGATGTACTTAAACTGCTTTTTGACAAATGTTAGTGTACACTTTAACACTTGTGCTTAGTCGTGGCTCTCTTGTATTCTGGCTTAATTGTGAGTAGCGTTACTATAAAAATGTTTGCCTAAGAAACAAAAGTAAAAGTAGTAAGCGTGCACAAGGCCTTGAGTGTTCAAGTATTATCTCTCTTTTAGTAAGGTGCTGTTGCTGAATCAGAAGCAGTCTCTGGAGGAACTGAAACAGATGGTGCAGCTTTTGCGATGCTCAGAAGCCAAGCTCAGCTCCCAGAAGGAGATGCTGGAGCACAAGATGCAGGAAAATGAGGGCAAGGAACCTCCAACTGTGGTCAATTATGAGGAGGATGCACGATCTGTCAACTCAATGGTCTATCTAAAAAAATTATTTAGCTCTTTGTTCATTTTATTAATGACAGACATTTTGGGGAAAAAATATTCTCTAATAATTCCTTCCAGTATGTTGCATTAGATAATTCTGACTGTTATCCCACTGGTCAAAATCTAATATTTTGCAGCAACCCTGATGCGCGCAATAGGAACTAGGCTCCCACATTTTTAGCATTCTGTCGATATGTGATATTGTGTGATACTGCATTGCAACACAAGACAGTTTCAAAGGCTAAATGTATATATTGTGGTTAAATGTGATTTTTGTAATTTACTAGGACAAAAGTAAAGACAGAATATCAAAGTTTGACACACTCCGCCACTCTATTGCTGGCATCATCCGTTCACCAAAGTCTGTACTGGGCTCATCCTCAGTAAGTACTATGATTCGTCCTTCAGCAATTTCATTTTCTGACTGCAAGTTGAATTCAGAGAAATTAACTTTATAGCCCATTGCATAAATAAAATGGATATGCAATGCTCTTTTTGCATGCTTTTTATAATCAAAAGGAAAGTGAAAAAGACTTACAGATCCAGCACACTCTAATTTACTCACTTTCTGCTTCCTGTCCCTTCTGAGTTCATTGATGTGATCCCCATCAGTGAAAAGCCGTTAGGGGAACAGGAGTGGTACCATGGGGCGATTCCACGCACAGAGGCCCAGGAGCTGCTTAAGCAGGAGGGAGACTTCCTGGTTCGTGAGAGCCATGGCAAGCCTGGCGAGTATGTACTCTCTGTCTTCTCAGATGCCCAGCGCAGACACTTCATCATTCAGTTTGCAGACGTGAGTACAGCCGAACAGTTTAAAACGCAGTGTAAAATACATTATTGTGTCAATTGTAGCGGATTGTAGACATTTTTAGAATGTTAATTGGACTATCAGTTCATATCAACATTTCTTAAACCACCTCTAAAGATTGGTACATTAGTGTTCCTCTGTTTCTTTCCGTGTTTTTCATTGGATATTTGTTTTAAATTGTTTCGTTCTCTGTCGTTTCTCAGAATCAGTATCGATTTGAAGGCACTGGCTTTCCCACCATTCCTCAGTTGATCGAGCACCATTATTCTACAAAACAAGTCATTACTAAAAAGTCTGGAGTCCTGCTTTTAAATCCTGTCTTAAAGGTATTACACTTGACCGTTATGTCCCATGTGTCCTACTTTGTTTTCACAGATTTTTAAAAAAAACTTTTTTTACAATGTTGTTTTTCTGTTTTTATATTAAACTGATGTTAAACTTGTTGTTGGTAAAGTTGTTGTTGGGCTTTGTCCCTTACACCTTATGAACCATGGACTAGCCCTGGGCAATATGATTGGATATAGGTGATGATGGACACATGACCCGATGTCAATGTTTGACAGTACTTACTGGGAAAGATACTCTGTCAAATATCCTTTTATAGTCTCTTTTCTTTTCTGTGTAACTAACACTTTTAACACGAAAACTGTTATCTGTAAAAGTTAACTATAACAGTTTAATGCCCATTTTTTTTAAACATGTGACCGTTATATAGTAGTTGACACGTGAACTTTTTTCCAAGCAGTGGGGGTAACTTGTGTGTGTGCTGTTTTCAAGGATAAAAAATGGATTCTTAATCACGAGGATGTCATTCTTGGAGAACTTATAGGAAAGGTAAGTCCTCTCTTTCAAATGAATTTCTTTTCAATTGATTACATTTTAAAAAACTCTCCATTTTAATGTGGTCTAAATACAAAACGATGTGGTCTGAATGAAAAAGTCACCGTGGTATGAATTATGATTTAGGGCAATTTTGGTGAAGTGTTCAAAGGAACATTGAGGGATAAGACA
Organism: Notoglanidium maculatum; assembly: GCA_030068355.1. Classification (NCBI taxonomy): domain Eukaryota; kingdom Metazoa; phylum Chordata; class Actinopteri; order Siluriformes; family Auchenoglanididae; genus Notoglanidium; species Notoglanidium maculatum. The sequence goes on from JAQQZX010000017.1 coordinate 9,578,345, forward strand.
CCTGTGGCTGTGAAGACATGTAAAGAGGATCTCCCACAAGACCTCAAGATCAAGTTTCTTTCAGAAGCAAGGTAAATGGGGCTTATTGAAAAGTTATATTAAAAAGGCTGGTAGTGCTAATCCACTTTATGTATATTAGATCATGCCGACTGGTTTCCACTGTATTTAATTTACTGTTTGTTGTATTATTTGGTCATTCTACAGTTACACCTCCAAAATTGAATATTGAATATTCGGGTGATTCTTTTCATAGTGTGTTTTATTTTATCCTTCAGGATCCTTAAGCAGTACGATCATCCCAACATTGTGAAGCTAATAGGAGTCTGTACACAAAGACAGCCGATTTATTTAGTGATGGAGCTTGTGACAGGTATGCACCTATCGTCTGCCTACTAACTGATTAACTGAAACATTACAATAACTAGTGTGTGTGTGTGTGTGTGTGTGTGTGTGTGTGTGTGTGTGTGTGTGTGTGTGGCCAGATCCATAAATATTTGGACACTGGAGGAGTTATAGTTCTTTTAGCTGTTTACCACAGAATATAGGTGATTAAAATAAATAATGAATATGACCTCAAAGTGCAGACTTTAAGCTTTAATGTGAGGCTATTTACTTCCAAATCGAGTGATTGGTGAAGGAACAAACTGAGGAAAAACGGTGAGGACGAGAGCAGAGAAAAATCGCTGTCTTTGAAACGCAGCACACCAGAGATAAGTGTGCACGCTTCTCGCAGCCCTGCACTCCATTCGCTGTTTCACTGTTTATGCCTTGTTGATTGAAGAGACAAAATAGCTGTCTCTGTTCAGGCAGGCAACCTTGCAAGGGAATTTCCACAGTCAACAGACGTATCCTTCAACAATATTTGTATGTAAATAGTACAGTAATAATATACTGCCTTCTGCATTTCATGCTCCTGACTGTAGTTGGGAAACGAGGGAATCTTGCTTAGCAATTCTGGAACCACTTTCACAATGCTCCTGGATTGTACCATGTATATTAATCATGACACACACGGCGTTGGTCTGAACAAAGTAACAGCTTTATATGAAAATAGTGGTCGTCACCATCACTTTGTACAAAATTCTGTCTTAACTCGCTAACACCATATGAACAGTATGGCTCTGATTGTGGTTTGGTGGAGCCTTAGAGGCTTGGAAGTGACTTTATAAGCTTTATCAGACTGATTTTTCTGAGGTCTTCTGGTAAGCTCTCTTTTTGTGACATGATGTGCCTGACTGGATAACCTGTGTGCTGTGTGTTCACTCTTTAAGGCCCAGTGTTAAATTTCGATTGGGCAGGGCTGGCTCAAGTTAAGGATGGTTGTTAACTGAAACATTTGCACTGGTTACTGATTGTGCCGGATCTATTAGTGGTCAGGTTTGAACAATGCCCACTCAATGCCCACTTTCTGCTCTGCTTCAGGGCTGACTCCATGTACATGCCCATCACGTGATATGCGTAGGGTAACAAGTACAGGATGGGGCAACAGAAAGATCATCATTATTATAATGATGAATTGTTTAAATTTAAGATGAAGCACAACTGCAACAGGCACCATTAGATCATTATAGGTAGGGTAAGATGTTGATTTAGAAGCTGTGATCATCGTACTGCCTTTTAAACCCAAGATGTGGTGGCGTGTCAGTGTGGGGGTTGCCATATATTATTATTTTTTTAACTCCCTCAACAAAAGAGCAGTAAAAATACTAGAGACTTTTATTCTAAACCAGATGTGGATTGTTGTAGAATCTGTAAGCTATGAAAGTAGATCTCGGTCAAAAAAAAAAAAAGCATAAAAATGATTAATTGAAGAATCAAATTGCTGCTGAGGTAGACATTTTCACTGTCTGTCAAAATAGACATTTAAGCATTAAGCCTAGTTTTAAGAGATCCATGCGTTCATTTAATTACATTTTCATTAGTGTCACAACTACAACAATTGTTGTTTAAAAATTTGATACGAGGTTCACCTTGGACAAATTTCATTAGCTCGCCTCCTCACAACTATTTCTCTGGTCATGAGTTGTGGCTGCCTTGTAGTATAGTCTTTTGTATGAAAAGGTGCCTGCCCAAAATTTCTTTAATTTGGTTGCGTTCTTTAAATTGATTGCATAATTGATGCCTTACACACCAACGACATGAAAGACATACCAAACTTTCCTGCCAGACTCTATCTATATACTACTAAAATCCACTATAGAATCAGGCTGAACATACTGTGAATAATATGCACAAATTTAGGAATTTAGATTTTTCATGGCACTATATGGCCACCAATGTAATTGGTTCCTTGCATTTATTGCTGAGATAACTGCTGACAAAAATACCAGGATGAAGAGTAACATGTATAACCTTATATTATTTGCTCAGGTTCAGCCAAATGCATCAATACACAGCTAAAATAACAGTAACTTTGTCAGTGTTCAAATATTTAGAGAAGATCTTCTGAATACACAATATACAACTTATTATTTGCCTTCTCACTTGCCATCCTGGACAGGAGGTGACTTTCTGTCCTTCTTAAGGAAGAAGAAGGAAGACCTCAAGACAAAGCAGCTACTAAAGTTTGCTCTAGATGCAGCAGCAGGAATGGCATACCTGGAACTTAAGAACTGTATCCACAGGTAGGAACCACCAAAATTGAGCATTTATCATGGCTCACTATCCAGACCTTATGTCAGTTTTTGTGAGTTGTAAATGGTAATTTGTTTAAAATGAGCTTAGTCACAAATACATGCTCTATCGTTCATACTTTATTCACAGACCAAAAGTAATATACTAAATGTGAGTCAAGTAAAATTTGCCTCAGAAATAAAACTAATAAAAATTGGATACTTTGGGTGAGTGCATAGCTTAATTTATAGAATGGGGTAGAGTTTATTATGTGAAAAATGATATATATATTTAATTTATTAATTAATTGATTAATTTGTTCACTTATTCATTCATTTATTTATAGTTATAATAGGGCATTGTGCAAAGTACTGTGGCTGAAGAATTCTGAAGCTTATTTAGACTCTTAGTAAGACATTCAGTGAAAAATTTATTTATTAAAGAGGAAAGTATTAAAAAAAAATTTGTGAATATTTTCACAGATTGTCTTTCTGCTGTTTTGTTCATGGAGAAAGACTATCCTAGTTCAATCTTTACAAACTGGAATAAAAAATGATGAGCCAAGGTTCATTACTTCTGCACTTGATTGAAAAACCATCACAATGTCCCATACATACTGGGAGGTTTTTTTTTTTCTCAAAACAGGGTGTTTTATCAAGGTGAAGGAAATCATGAAATACCAGTCAATTTAGTGGAAAACCTTCAGGTGCCTGCTGAAGATAAAAAGGAATTTCACCTTTTAGCATAACAAGAATCTATAGCATACATCTAAAACAATTAACTTAATGGCTTGGTTGCAAGATTAGTGTATTTGAATGATGTAGCCAGAGCCCAGACCAGAAACTATTAGCAAATTAAGATGTGGCATGCTGATAGAGTCTTACCAAAAAAGACTGAGTGGTGTAATAAATTCAGAAGGTGCTTCATCAAACTGAGTTTAGGGGTGCACTTAATGCAACTAGGTTATTCTAAGTTTGTTTTTTTTCTTCTTTTTTTCTCTGAACAAGTAAAGTTCTGACATGATTTATCTTAGTTAAATTTTTTTTTTTATTTCACAAGAATCTGCCATTTTAACAGGTGCGTGTGGACTTTCTGTATCCACTGTATGTCCCATTCTGTGTTCTCCAAGCACACAGTCTTGACAGCTTCATGAGTCCATTTCTTAACTGTTCTTTTGATCATTTGATATTTATAGACAATTGGTGTCCATGTTAGCAGGTGGATGGCAGATTGTATCCATTTTTAACATTTGTGATTTGCGATTCCTAGTGTTATAATGGGTGGAGCCCTGGGTTTTCATAATTGTAATGCTAGGTTGGGTTTGTGCACTATTATTACCCTCTAGTGGTAACAAATAAAGATGAAATATATTGAGTTTGTAAGTTTTAACTAATAAAAATTTTACAAAACACTTAATAATAAGTGTTTAGCATGGCAAAAACATTCTAGATCTGCTTCAGGTCACCACACAAATTTTTAGTTGGATTCAGGTCTGGGGTATGACTATGCTATTGAAAAACATTGATATACTTTTGGTTATGCCGGTTCTTAGTTGATTTGGATGTATGCTCATTGTCATGCTAAAAGGTAAAATTCCTTTTCATCTTCAGCTTACGAGCAGACACCTGAATGTTTAAATTCTACTGGTATTTGTAGCTATTCAGGATTTACTCCACCTTGATAAAAGCCCGAGTTCTGGCTGAAGAAAAGCAGCCCTAAGGCATAGTGCAGTCACCAAGAAGCTTCACTGTGGGTATGGTATTCTTTTTGTGTTGGGCTTTTTTTGTGCCAAAAAACTTTGGGAACTCTTCTTCAGACCATAACACATTTTGCCATGTGGTTTGGGATGCTAGACTTCGATGATTTTTGTGAGAAAGGGCTTCTGTGTTGCGACCCTAACCCATAGCTCAAATGTGAACAATACGAGAGATTGTCACATGCAGAGAGTAATCAGTACTTGTTAGATGTTCCTTGAGCTCCTTTATTGGTGCTGTACCAGTCTCTTGCAAGCCTCCCTGGTAAGTTATCTTGTTCTTTTGTAAATTTTGTTAGGGACGGCTAACAAGTGGCACAGAAGAAAAGAGTATGCTCGGTCATTGGTATATTGCGAGTTCGAATCCCAGTGATGCTAGAGCCACCCATAGCCAGAAGCTCAGAGAGTTGGCCTGTTCTTTCAGCGAGGGAGGGATGGCATACTCGCTCTAAAGAACGCATGATATCCTCGTCCACCATGGTTGGTAGAGGTCATGTGGTTGGGGAGAACAGTCGGGAATTGGACATGTACAATCAAAATCAGGGGGAAAATGAATTGTTAGGGACGTCCTGTTCTTGGTGTTATTCCACATGATGATGGTCTTCATGATGTTCCATGGCACCTCTAATGTTTTTTGGAAATGCTTTTATACCCTTCTCCTGATTGTTACCTTTCAACAAATGAAAAATACAGTACCTTCAGCAGTTGAATGAAATGAAGATGATATGAAGAAAATCCTTTGGAAACAGCTCATCTTTATTTGGGGTTAATCAGAGTAATTTAAATGATGGGTGTATGATAATTACTTTTGAACATGAGATTGAATGCGATTGGTTCATTCCAAACACAGCCACATACTCAATTATTAAAGGGTGTGCATGCTTATACAACCAAGTTATTAACCCTAAAATGTTTGATTGTTTTTCACTTAATTTTTGTACTTCATACTTTCTGATTGAGGGTGGAAAAAAGTCGCCAAAAAAAAGTCACTTTTGTTGCCATTTTTTCAGTTTTATTTCTTCAAGACGTGACCATTTTTCAGGTGGTTTTCATTACTGAAAACTCATTAAATTTGGCACACACATCAGTGCTGGTGAACACTACTCAGGGACCAAGGCTTGGCCCTGGGAGTGGTCCAGTAATTCCATAGTGCCACCATATGTTATTGAGTCATTTACAAGTTCAAGTTCAAGTGTGTTTATTGTCATTTCAATGTATACATGTGGTACAGTGTACAGTGAAACGAGACAACGT
>JAQQZX010000017.1:9591942-9606366 GCA_030068355.1 Notoglanidium maculatum
CTCTTACAATAACAGCATGAAGGAGGTAAAATGCTGAATTTTCAAGCGTTAAATCGGCTGCAACTTCGGAGAGTAGCTGACTTGTTCTCGGCCCGTGAGAGAGAGAGGAAAAAAAACGGAAAAAGAAAAAGGTGGAAAGTTGCGCAGCGTCACTGACGACCTCTGATTGGCTCAGCTCGAGCACGTAAACTCTACGTTACCCAGATCACCCATGTACTATTACATGCAGGAAAGGTACATTCGTCATTTTTCTTTCTTTCTTTTCTTTATAAAATGAAATGTCCCTTTCGCGGGAATATAGGTGAAAGTGTATGTATTTATTCTTTACTATTTTCTCTTTGCCATATTTAATATTCGTATCATATCAGAGTCATTAACATCATAAGAAACAATATGAAATTAACAGGAGTTCTACATGTGTCATGTGAGCTATGTGAGTTCAATTATCTATCAAACATATAACTTACAGCCAATTAGACTAGTGACCAGGGTTACACTAAGGCTGTTTTTTTTTTCTCTAAGTATGAAGCACTTTTATCAAGAGCAAGCCAATACAGGCGGAAAATTAATTCTTAGACAGGGTAATCAAAACTAAAGTCTTAATTCAGCAGGAATGAAGAGATGTGCCATAGTTGGTCCTCTCCTTTATTGTAGAAATCAGGAATGATGCTTCACTGGCAGGAAAGCACTGTTGACAGTGTTTATATATAGGAGGATGCAGAGAGATTTAACTGTGGGTCAGTATTTGGGCATTCAGTTTCCGGCAGGTGAACCCTTCCTCTTCTTGACAGTTATCGGTGCTAGGAGTGCAGGCACTGCCCTCACGCACTCCTCCCACCGCACTGGAGCTCAGGGACACCTGCGCTCGTTCAGGGAAGAGTGGCCCTATCCATGAAGTTCTGTATGTTTCCGGTATAATGTCTGAGACATCAGAGCAGTGATGTGTGATGTCTCTTTGGACCCGCCTATTTCCTCACAGATAATGCTTAATAGGATTGCTTGTGCTTATTGAAATTATGGCATGTCGTTGTGTGAGGTCAGTAGATTCTGCCCAAGGGTGTCTTTCTGTCAGGGGGTCCCTTACCACTACTATAGGTGTGCATCCATGTGTGTTCTCCTTAACTGCTTCTACTGCGCTCTGGCACGTGGCTGTTTCTGATAATGATACTGGTTTCAGAGGTAAAGCTGCTTCCTCTCTTAAGTGACTGTATATTGTTCTCCACAGGCTCATACTACTGTTATTCCTGTTAGCCCTCTAGTTGTTCAGACAGTTCTGTGTGTGTGTGTGTGTGTGTGTGTGTGTGTGTGTGTGTGTGTGTGTGGTGTGCAGCACTTGGAAGGGCCCTGTCCACCTAGGTTTGTTCCACTTCATCCTCCTGAAGTGCTTGATGACAATCCAGTCCCCAGGCTTTAAATTGTTTAGGGACCCTGTCGCTGAAGCTGGAAGGGCTGCTTTTACCTGCTTGTGGGCAGACATAAGATCAGAGGACAAGGTTGCACAATAATCAAGCATTGCATCATCATCCAGAGCCGTATCAGGGAGTGAAGGTTTCATAAGCCCAATTCCTGTGTTGAGAGGTTGTCCGAAAAGAATCTCAAACGGGATAAGATTGTACTTTTGCCTTACTTGCATTCTCATCTGCATCAGTACAATGGGGAGGACTTTCGTCCATCCTAGCCCCGTCTCTGTGCATGCTTTACTTAATCTGTTTTTTAAAGTACCATTTTCTCTTTCCACTGTGCCCCTGCTTGCTGGGTGGTATGCACAATGTCATCTAAGGTCAATGCCTAGGTACTCACTTATTTGCTTTAGTGCTGCGCTGATAAAAGATGTGCCATTATCACTGGATATTGTGCTTGGAATGCCCCACCTAGAGATTATGTCCCTCAGTAAAGCTTTTACTACTGCAGCTGTGTCCTGTTTGGACTTTAGGAATGCTTCAACCCATTTTGAAAACATGTCAACAATTACTAAGCAGTACTTTTTTCCTTTGCTGGGTGTGAGCTCAATGAAATCCATCTGTAGATGGTCAAATGGTTTGTCTGGTTTGGGGTGTGCTGCTTGGTTTGTATGAACACCTTTACCTGCATTGTATTGAGCACATACAAGACACTGTTTACAAAGATTTTGAGAGTAATTAGAGAAGCCCTTAGTGAACCAGTGTTTATCAACTGCTGCCATCATCCCCTCCTTTGACACATGGGCTTTCCCATGTGTCAACTTAGCGTAATGTGGGAACATGTATTTTGGGAGACACGGGCAGCCTTGGGGGCACGTCCATATACCTTGTTGAGGGATGCATCCAGCTTAGTGCCAGAGGGCTTTTTCTTCTGGTGTGGCTTTTCCTTTTGGAGCTCTGAGACCTGTAAAGAAGGGTTGTTCCTTTGTACACAACATGGATCTATGACCGTGTTGCCCTCTGCTGCTTGTTTAGCAGCGGCTTCTGCTCGGGCATTCCCTAAAGAAACGGTCAGATTTGTTAGTATTCGCTGCACATTTAGAGACCACAGCAGCGGGTGGGAGTTGGATGGCATCCAGGAGCTCTGATATAAGTTGATGGTGTGCAATGTAATTAACAGAGCTGGTAAGGAAAGTTCAGTGTTTCCAGATAGCACCAAAATCATGTACTACTCCAAAAACATATCTGCTATCTGTGTATATAGTGACTTGATGTCCCTTTGCCAATTTGCATGCTTCAACTAGTCCATGTAGTTCTGCTGCCTGTTCTGATAGGTGTGAAGGGAGGGGCTCAGCTGTCAATACTTCACGGTCAGTTACCACTGCATAACTAACCCTGTTTTTTTTTGCCTATGTCTGGGTCCAGAGATGCCGATCCATCCACATACAGAACAAAGTCAGAATTTGGTAGTGGTTCATCCTAGGGGAGCACAATTTGTTTGTTAGCGCTATACAGTCATGTGGTTCTCCAGCTGCCTCTATGGGGAGAAGAGTTGCAGGACTTAGTATATTTCATCTCTTAACAGTAATGTTTGGCATGTCTAACAGTGCAGTATTGTATTTTAGCCACCTCTGTGTTGACAGGTGTGATGTTCTCTGTTCCATTAGGAGCAGGGAGACCGTGTGAGGAACCAAGAGTGTGAGGTCTGAATAGCCCACCAAGTCACATGATGCAACTGCTGCTTTCTCTGCTGCTGCTACTGCTCGCAGATAGAGGGGAAGGCCTGCTGCTACGGGATCTAGAGTTCCTGAAAAATAGGCGACTGGTCTCCGCTTGTCTCCATTCTTCTGCAATAGAACAGAGGTCATACAGCCGTTCTTTTCATCAACAGTTTGTTTAAATGGCTTAAGTGGATCCAGCAGACCCAATGTGGGAGTGGTCTGCAGCGCCCGTTTCAAATCCGCAAAAGCCTGTTCAGTCTCTGAAGCCCAGGCAACTCGGCATGCTCCCGCAGCGGAGCTTCCATCACTGAGTAGTTAGGGATAAAAGTCCTGCAATATGACCACATGCCCAGAAATTATAGAACATGCTTTTTTGTGATAGGTTTGGGGATTTTCTGAATTGCTGAGCCGAGAGCCTCTTACCCACTATTGTGATATCATGGCCAAGAAAATTAACCTCTTGTTGTACGAATGGTAGCTTTGACAGACTAACTTTGTGGCCCTCTTTAGTGAGGTGGTGCAGCAATGCCGTAGTGTCATTTTCATATTGTTCCTTTGTTGGTGAGCAAACCATCAAGACATCTACGAGGAGCAGGAGCCTGGTGTTCGATTAAGTGAGCTGAGTCTGTCTCTCAATTGCTGGTTGTAAATGGTTTGTGATTCTAAAAAGCCTTGACAGAGGTGTGTAAAAGTGAAGGGCTTTCCGTCAAACATGAAAGCAAACGAGTATTGACTGACCTTGTGAACTGGAACACTGAAAAATGCATTAGCTAAGTCTACTACTGAGAACCACCTGCTATCAGGTGGCACCTGACTAAGAATGGTGTAGGGATATGCACGCTGCTTTACCGCAGCATTTACAGCTTGCGAGTATTGTACGAATTGCCACTCGTCCGGCTGTGGTGGTTTTCTCGCTTTCCTTACATGAAAAATTGGTGTGCTCACTGGTGAATCCGGACAAGGGGCAATTACACCTGCCTTGAGTAAGGAGTTAAACTCATGTCTGATACCTTCAATTGCTTCTGGTTTGAGTGGATACTGTGTTTGTATGGGCCTAAATTCAGATTTGGGGGTGCTCACCACTGGCTCAGCACCTTTAATCAGACCTACATCATGTTTACCCTTTGATCATACCATTGACGGTACCTCTTCCAGCCATGGGTGGACTTGGGCTGGCGATCACGCTTCTGGAAGAGAAAAGAACAGTCTGCTGCAGTGTTGGCCACTAGCGAACAGGTTAACGCTGCGCACAACATGAACACACACAGTGAGACTTTGTTTAAAGACCCCTAGTTTATCATTGAAAAAGATGGTTGGGTGCGAGTTGAGTGGGTGTGGTTGGGTCCCTGTCATTGAGCGAGTTCTTACCCATTTCCTCACATCTTTCCACTTCCTATCCACAGGTTTTGCCAGAGAGACAAGGTTTTGAATAGACCATGTCAGAGAACGCTCTGTGACAACACCCTAGGGGAGGATCTTCTCTGAGACCTCTCCTGAAATTTTCTTTAGCTAATATATACAATAGTCTGTGCATTCTGCTAACTTTACTTCATTGGTCTCTGACCAATTATCATTTTCAGAACCAAGCATTCTCTGGTATAGGTGTCCTTAAACCAAGCCTTCTCAAATACTGTTTCATGTCCCTTCTGTACATGTGCAGTGTAAATAATCTAGCATGTGATCAGTTCCTTCTGAGTCTGTCCTACTGGGAGCAGTCTGGACTAAGTGTGATGTGATACGAGTCAGGTGGTCAGGGCAAAGCTTCCATTTCTACACATAAAGGGGCGGTTGTGGATCATACTTTACACACTGGACCTCTCCATGGCTCACTGTTATGCCTCCTGCTGAAGAAATGAGCATTAGACTCAATTTGCACATGAGATCTCTGCCCGAGAGGTTAACAGGACAGGTTGCAAGAAATTAAGAATGAGTGTGCTGTTTGTGAACCATTTTCACTTTCACATTTACGGCTTTCTGAAAATCGCTCTACTGTTGAGTTTCCCGTGACACCAATTGTACAGAGTGTTCTAGATGGAGCCCTTCTCAAAGCCCCCTGCTGTATTACTGAATACATTGCCCCTGAATCAGTAAAAAATTGCAAAATTTCCCCATTAATTGTCAAAGGAATTCATGGAAGCTGTGTAAAAGGTATTTGGGCATATTTAAGAAAGGAGTGGAGGCCTTTTAATTCCTCGTTCTCATTAACAATCTTTTTATATTCACAATTGCTCATACAATTACACTGTACCCTTTGGTGAGTGTGTTCCTGTTCAGTGTTGTTATGCTCTACGGAGGTGTGTGAATGTTCCTGCCTAAGGCAAGCTACCTGTAGTATTTGGTGTTGTGTTTTACCTTCACTGCTCTCAGGTGGCCTCCTGCCCCCTTCCTCTGCCCCTCAGTCTTCTTGTGAAATGTCCTTTTGGTTTAGGCCACCTCTGATGAAGTCCAAAACACTCATTGCATCCCACACTAGTTCATGGTCTGCTGAATCCACGTCCTCTGCCATGTCCTCTTTTCTTTTTCTCTTATGAGTTTCTCAGCATGGACTGGATGTTGTTCAATCTTTGTGAGATTTGCCATTTCCCACAGGATGCAGAGTTGCTTGACCAGCTGTTCTATGTCAGTTTTATGCCATTCATGAAGCTGTTTTTCAAATGTGCTTCTCACACCCCAGGAGCCGCTTCTCCAGCCGCTAGGGCAATGGGGCGCTCCATGCCTCAGTGTGTCTCATGTACCTTCATTAAGCAGGCGAGGTAACTAGAGACCGTTTCATCCTCTGCTTGTTTGCACATGCTGATATTTGTCATGTCCATTCTTACTGGAAAAGCATTTGCAAAGCTGATCATGGACGTCCGTGATGGCATTTCTGTATGCTTTTCTGATTTTTATTTGTAAAAAATTTTCCGCTTCACAATTATGTGCTACTTTGTGTTGGTCTATCACATAAAATCCCAATAAAATACATTTAAGTTTGTGGTTGTAACGTGATTAAATGTGGAAAGGTTCAAGGGGTATGAATACTTTTTCAAGGCACTGTACACAAAAGGACAAAAGTATTGGGACACACCTTGATTATTGAATTCAGGTGTTACATTCAGACCCATTGCCACAGCTACATAAAATCAAGCACCTAGCCAGTCCTTTGACTCTTTTCCATTGCACCCTGGTTTGTGCCATTTGCACCTTGGCTCCCAGCAACTGAGACTGTACTTCCATTTTTCTCATCAGAGATATATGTTGGCAGGTAGTCTCGGACATCTTAAACCATGGCTGTTATTCCACTGTTAGGTGCACTTCAGCTGCTATGCCATCTGGTCCCAGATAGATATCTCCCACCTCCAGTAGCATTAGCTTATTATCCCAATATTCAGGTCATTGTTGACTGTATTCCTCTTGACAGTCCCTTGAGTCAAAACTTATAGTGCAATGCAGGGGTCTTGCAGTCGGTATCAGATTCTCCAGATAACCTTCCAGTAAGCAATGTTTACCCATTTTGTCCATATTTTCTCCAGCTCTGTGCTACCAGATAATTCAAACCAATATACTTATGCAATATGATTCAGGTCTGGGGATAAAAAGTACATGTTGGCCTCATCTTGTTTGAAGGATAGTGTAAGGGCTCAGCCTTTGCATTTAATTGAATATCTATGCCCAGAATATTAGTTGGTGATGCTGGGCCATGTAAAAGGGGGCGACACTACCAGTATTTGGGTTTTAGTAAATCAGACAGTTTGAGGTAGTCCTGACATGCTGGTTGTCTGTACAAATTTAGAAGAAAGCTCTAGCTTTGAAGAAGCTGTAGGAAAAAGGCATCCCTATTTCCAGGGTACTCCATCATAATAGTTCTGGCTATGCCATTCAAATTGAGGCATTGGAGTAGGAGCTGTAACACCTTGTTGATATTGTTGTTGTGCACTCTGGTCTGGGACTCATTATTGACCATAGATCTGTTTCCTGCATTCTTTTTGGACATGTCAAAATTGGTTACATCCCCAGCATTGGGGGGCTTCCCCCATTAGGACTATTGTAGCTTTTCCCTATGCCTTTTCCACCAGAACCTCTGCCTCTAGCTTGTTTGTAGTCCTCCGGATATGGGGCTTGTACATAGACTTGGACCACAGAAGGTAGCACCAGGGATGGTATTAGGGGTTCTGGTATTAATTGCATTTGGCATAGCATTAGGGGTTACTAGAGTGTGAACACTTTGAAACATTTAGGATGAAGAGAAATTCACCTTGTTGATAGACATCTTGCTTTCCTCCTTGTTTATTTCAGCTAGTTGTTTCTTTATTAGTGAGGTTGACAGTCCAGAATCCTTATTCTTCTCTTCCTGTCTTTTCTGTCTGTATCTACTGACCTGATGGATGATGTATTTTTAATTTCAGGTCACAGTGTCATGGTCAGGCCCATAACTTGGTTCAACTCCTCCTGCACCTTTTGAGGTAGTGTTTTTATGTGGGACATGAAATGCTCTTGTTGTGTTGCTGAGGTCCGATGGCTTACCAGTTTCTTGTTTCCATTTGCATTGAAAGTCAAAGATAAAGTCTATGACCTCTCCCTCTACTGCCAGCTTGCAGTATTCCAGGCTTGATGGGTCTCTTTCAATGGGATATTTTTCCCTTATTGTATCCCACACTGCATTCCTATGCATATTAAAAGGTTTCTCATCATGTTGATTGGTACTAATAACCACTGACTACTCAGCTTCTTTGAAAAACTTTTTAGCCGTATCTTTTCCTGCTATGTGCATCTTCATGGCTGTGATGTGTCCCAGGGCCAGGCACTGTTCTGTTGTTTGTTTCACAAACTTGGTTATCCAGCCCTGTCCACCTGCTTCCAGTTTTGGTAGGTCAATTGGCTGGGTCATTGCAAAACCTTGATCTTATTTGGTGAAGTCATTCCTTTGTTGATTTGAAGGGTGCTTCAGGTCATTGTCGTTCTTGAAGGTGAATTTCTCTTCATCCTAAATGTTTCAAAGAAGCCTTGTTTTTTGTGCAAAAATTAACTGGAATTTGGCGCTATTGATTATTCCCTCCTCCTTGATTAATGCTCTAGTTCCAGTTGAAGAAAAGCACTCTGCAACTTCAAAGTTTCAGTGCGGGTTTGTTACTCTTTTGGTGATGTGTTTTTTTGGGGGTTTTTTATGCCGCGAACATATCTTTTGGTATTATGGCCATGAAGGTCAGCTTTTTGGCTGTCCGACCGTAGCACATTATTCCACATGTTTAGGCTTTTTTTAAACTTTAGCTGGGTTTGGATGTATTTTTGTTTGTTTGTTTTTTTTAAACCCTTTTACATAGCCTAGAAATGTGAAGAATTTTGGAGATACATTTAGGGAACAACCCATACTTGCCAGAAATTGCTGCAGTTCTTTTAATGTTTCTGCAGGCCCCTTCTGTAAGTAGCTTCCCTGACCAGTTTTCTTCTGGTCTTCTTATCCATTCTAAAGGGAGTAATGTGTTAGTAAAGTCACTGTCATGCCATATTTTTTCCACTTGTTGATTGTGTTCCATGTTATATCCAATGCCTTGGAAATTTTATTGCAACTCCCTCCTGATTTTATATTTTTCAACAGTGAGATCCCATACCTGCTCTTTGTGGCTCTGTGGCTTTTCCAGTTGGATGTTACCAAGATAATGTGAGGAAAATCCTATAGGAACAGTGAACTTTATTATTATTATTATTATTGGGGTTATTCAGTCACTTTAAATTGATGGCAGGTATATACTAATTAGCATTTAACACCAGTTTAAATGTGAATGAATGATTCAGAACCGCATTCCCAACTATAAAAGGGTGTGCACATTTATTCAAGTTGTGTATTGGAAGTTTTTAGTTTTTCCCTAAAACATTTCTGGTTGTTTTCTATATTTTTATTTCTGTATGTTGCAACTTCACAATAAATAGTGTGGCAATTAAGTTAGCATGATTTCAATTTTTTTTTTTTTTTTTTTTTTTTAAATCACAAAATCCTGCCATTTTCACAGGGGTAGGTAAATGTGTCCGTGTGTGTTTGTTTGTTCTGAGGCTGTTCCTGAGTTTCTCGTGCAGCAAATAATGCCGCCGCAACATCTCAGTGAGTTTGAGGCCTAGACTACGACTTTGCCATTCCAGCACCTGGAATCATAACTTGATTTTTTTCTTCTTTCGCCAATTCACATGTTGATATTCTTGTGTGTTTGGGATCATTGACCTGTTGATCCAGTTTCAGCCCAGCTTAAGCTGCTGGACAGATAGCATCAAATTTGTCAACAGAATATTCTAGTATAAAGAGTTCATCGCTGTCTAAGTGACTGCATGGTTTGCAGGTCCAAAACAAGGACCTGCAATACAAGCTAAAAAGCTTATGTCTAAACCCATTCTTGACTGTTATGATGAGGTGTTTTTCCTGATATGTTGTGTTTGCCTTTCACCACACATGGTGCTGTGCATGATGACATGTGATGTCCACTTTGGTCTTATTATTCCAAGTATATTGAAATTTTGTGGTTTGTTCAGATACAATTTTGCAAACCTGTGTTGTGCTGTCATATTGTTTTTATAGAGAGCTTGCTTTTTCCTAGCTATCCTTCCATGAAAGCCATACTTGTTCAGTTATTTCTGGTTGTGCTCTCATGACCGTAAACATTTAATGAGCTTACAGAGGCCTGTAGGTAACATGATGAATATCGTATATCTCTAAACATTAAATGGTCTGACCTTGGATTGATTTTCCTGGGATGCCCAGGTCTGGGAAGTCTTTGGCAACTGTCTTGAAGGCTGGCGAATTCAGATTGTTTGGTGATGTGCTTATAACACTTCCCAGATTCATGAGTAGCAACAGTTGCTTCTCTGAGGTCATAGCTGATGTCCTTTCTTCGAACACCAACCTGCCAAAGATTCTGTTTTTATAAAGGTAGACACACGTCTTGATTAAACTAATCTTGTGCATTTCATAAGCAATAACTGGCTGCTAATTACTGTCACAATGCTTAGTGCATTGTAGGAAGGCCAGGAAGAAAACAGCCTGTTTTTTTGTTTGTTTGTTTTTTATTGTCATGTAATTGTCTGTTTGTTTATATTTTTAAATAAATTAGATTAATGTTTTTATATATATATATATATATATATATATATATACAGTGTATATATATATAAAATTATATTATATTATATTATATTAAATAAAAAACTTTCCTACAGGGAGATATAGCTCAGAGAGTGATGTGTGGAGCTATGGGATCCTGCTGTGGGAGACATTTAGCCTTGGAGTATGTCCTTACCCTGGTATGACCAACCAGCAAGCTCGTGAGCAGGTTGAAAAAGGTATAAACCCCTATTAGCTTTCATGCATAGCACACACGACAGACAAATGTAAATGAAATGCCTTTATCCACTAATTTTTTAACTAGGTGAAACATTTTCATGAATGTTTAATTCACAACTGCCATAATTTTGATCAAACTTATCATAAATGCAGGTTACAGAATGTTGTGCCCACAAAAGTGCCCAGATGAGGTCTACAAGATCATGCAGCGGTGCTGGGATTACAAACCTGAGAATCGTCCAAAGTTTTCTGAAATCCTTAAAGAACTGTCTTCAGTCAGGAAAAAATAGTTCCACATTTGATCATGGCCAGCAGGCTGAAGCAGTACATGTGATTTCTCCCAAACATTTTTCTCTCATGTCCATTGCTACATAGGATTCTATTTTGCACATTTCTTGTCACATGACTGAATGAATTGCTGAAACAGCAGTTGTTTTTGAGCCACTGCCAGGGAGTTAGGTATTGGCTTTTCATGTAAAAATGTCAGTATTTCTACCATGTACTATACATTTCTATAACAGCAGATAGATTAATAGAGAAAAAGGTATTTGATATTAGAGAATTTTTACGTCCAGGTTGCATTCCACTTGCCATGTTTTTGATGGAAAAAAACAAGACTGACCAGTTTAATTGACTGATATTCTTTTGCCACACTTTTCCTAAAGCCTTTTATTCTGTTTCATAACTCATACAATGCCACTTCAGAGCAGTTTTGCTTCAGAAACATAAAATTAGGATAATGTGGTGTTGAATTAATTCAATTAGATAACCCATATTGCATTCAGGACTATTTGTTTAAGGATTTATAAAATGACTTGCTGCTGAATGTAATTTATGGAACATGTTAAGATCAAAATGTTCAACCTCAGCAGACTAGCCTTTATTTTAAAACACCCCTACACACCCTCACATTCACCTTAAGTTAACTAAATTCTGTAACTTTGTGTTGAATGGACTGATGCATAATTAAATAAAAATCTGTCAGGGATAACCTCTACTTCAGTCAAGGTTCTTCATCATGTCATTTTGTTACCTGGTCTGCTACTGTTCTGCATAGGCTTACAAGCAAGTACGAGATCCAGATGTTACATTACTACGTGTGTATTTTAATTTAAAGGTCTATGAACTATCAGCCAAAGCCAACCTCAAATAATTTATCTCTATGAACTTTTCAGTTTGTAATTATTTTATGACCATGCATTCTGAACAATGAAATTGGAAATATTTGATGCACATTTATATTCAGTATAATTGCATGAAATAATCCATTGTGTGTTGGGAAAAGATGAAATTTTGTTTTGCTAATTCTCTCTTTTGATCATCTCTGCTACTTGGTTGAACTGTGCCTTACAAATGATCTCTGAATTCCTGAGTAATAAATGAAATTATTACTTTAAAGAGGTGTACTCTGACACGTTCATTTTGTATTTTGTAAATACTGTTGTAGATTCTATAATGTATTAATTTTGTAGGTATGTTTGTGGAAATTATAATGCATTGAAAGTGTCAATGACAGTTTATTTCCTATGGGTCCAGATATCACTGTGTTCTCATATAATAAAAAACATTACATGGTTGGAATATGTAAAAAAAATCATCATGGTGTCACATAGTGTTTGGAAGGGTTGGCCATCTTGTGAAATGTTATACAGAGTAAAGGTTGACCGTTTATATCACTCAGCACTGATTCATTTATGTACTTGTTCAGGTTCGTCCATCACATGATAGAATATTTCCAATGGTTTCCGGTCAGATGTGATCTTACATCATTAAAACTACTGCTGAGTGAGGTCTTATGTTTTCCCCTTAATTTTATATCCAGATACCAAACATTTTATTTATTATTCTTTGTGGTTTTCTTATTTTTATACTATTCACCATAACTCCTACTGTCAATGTATTTTACACGATATGTAGATTTTTTTTTCTCACTACACTGACCTGCCTATTTTCTTATCTTGCTGCATCATAGGCTTGATACTCCAGCTGTAGAGAAATGCCATTTGTCAAAGTGCTGTACAAAAACATGATGCATAATATTTTTACAGTGATTCGAACACTAAATTTAGTCTTTGTTGTAATGCTACATATGGGAATTACATGTTTGTGATGTGTATTTAATCCTATATTACTGGTGTTGATGTTTATTACCCTGTGTAGAACTGTGTTTAACTTTAATAGATTTATATATCTTGAGTATTTTCCCATAACAGACTTTTTTGTATTTTTGACTGCACCTTTGGCCATATAGGAAATATTCCATTGCTAAACATTCTTATAAAGGTAACGGTAGGATTGTAGTAAACCCCAATAAATTTTAGATGGAACATGCATTGTTGTTTTGGTTTTTAAATTATGTTAAATAAACTAACTGCAAAAAGCATATACTGTATATTTGTCAGCAACTCTGGTTGAAAATTGAAATAGGCATTTATAAAAACTAATGTAGATGATTAAATATTCCAAAAAAAATGCGTTGAGAAATAATTTCAGATTGTGAGGAGTATACTGTTGTTCTTCAGTACCTTAAGTCTGTTATATGAAACATGCACAGGAAAAGATGAAAAAATACTACATATGGCAATACCAATCTTCCATGGTATGATTCCTAATTCCTGACTGGTGTTTATAATGAAGTTTGTATTGTTATCTAGGCCAGAAAGCTCTAATTTGAGCCTTTTGTGCCTTTAAAACAAAATTGAGTTCAATATCTGGCCAAATTTTTTGGCCAAAACTTTTTGCAGGTACTTGGAAGTTTTCTGAGAGTCATATGTATACATTGTACGGCCAAAAGTATGTGGACACCTGACCATCATGCCCATATTTGAGCATTCACAAAACTGTTGTCACAAAGCTAAGTGCATTTTAAATGAAAGTGTAGTTGAGCAATTAACTGAGTGTATAAGCTTATTATATATGATTGTTACATTAACATAAGTGCATGTCCAGTTTGCAGTCTTTTGTGTACCCATCAATTTAAAAAAAAAAAAAGGTTGCAATTTGACAGATATAAACCAATGCTAGACTGATTTTATCATCTTTCTATATCTTGCACAATCATTGAACTTCATGCTCATTAATCCATTTAGCACCATAGAGTTATTACACCTAGTGGTCAAAAATGGGAACTGCAACAACCATGCATTGAGGCCAATTGGGGCAGAAGTGTTAATGACAGTTGACAATCTGATAACAGAATAATTACACACCCTAAATTTGAGTATCCGTCCACCAAAATAGTTTAATTGCCGTATTGTAACACACCATGATGAGGGTAATTGTAGGGTAAGAGGACTGAAACTCCTCTTTCTGTGCAGTTAAAAAGAGTTTTGTTCTAACTTCATAGGCTAATTGTGAAAAGCTAAGGAGTGGAAAACATACAATTTAGTGACCAAAATATGTGCAAAATTACAGTCATGAATCGTTAAAATAAAAATTAACCCTAACGCAAACAAACAATTCAGAACACAAACAACAGTGTGGTTGAATAGAAATATGGCAGCATAATGACCAGAGCAGCACAATTTTACCATGTAATGATGGAATTGGTGGTAAAAAACAAAAACAAAATAATATTAAAAAATCTAAATGTGATTTATGGTAAACTCCTACAAAACAATCCTTTTTTGTATCATTTTCGCTCATAAATATACAACCCGAATTACAGAACAGTTGGGATGTTCTTTAAATTTTAATAAAATGAAAACTAAAAGACTTTCAAATCACATGAGCCAATTTTTTATTCACAACAGAACATAGATAAATTTAAACTGAGAAATTTTACTATTTTATGCACAAAATGAGCTCATTTCAAATTTGACGCTTGCTACAGGTCTCAAAATAGTTGTTACAGGGGCATGTTTACCATGGTGTAGCATCTCCTCTTCTTTACAAAACAGTTTGAAGATGTCTGGCCATCAAGGTTATGAGTTTCTGGAGTTTTGGTGTTGGAATTTGGTCCCATTCTTGCCTGATATAGGTTTCCAGCTGCTGAAGA